>JAVJGI010000037.1:1338654-1355479 GCA_035590275.1 Ibycter americanus | reverse complement strand
TTTTCCTCCCCCTTTTTTTTTTTACTTTTTATTCCCTACTATGTGAGCCACTTGGTTATGAGGCAGAGTCCTGCCAAAATACAAATCAGTGTGTGGACCATTAGCATGTCTGAACTTTTAAGTTACTGTAATAGCACAGACATATTGAAGAGTGTTTTGACATATGAGTTTAGACTTCTCCAATTAAACTAGCTACTAACTAGTTGTGCGAAATTCCAGCACATTAAGATCTGGGGAAGTTCAGATCGGCTTACTTGTGCAGTTGATTGGTATGTGTCTGCTTGCTGAAGTGCTTTTCTCCCCATCTCTGCAGGCTGGTAAGAAATGTACGGTGATCGGTGGGTCAGGATTCTTAGGCCAGCACATGGTGGAGCAGCTCCTGGAGCAGGGTTACGTGGTCAATGTGTTTGATATTCAGAAGAGGTTTGACAATGACAGAGTGCAGTTCTTCCTGGGAGACCTTTGCGACAAAGAGGTACAGACTAACAACAGTACGTGACGTGGGTAGATAGAAAGGATGTCTGATTAAATAAACATTTGTTGAAGCTGCTTACTGACCCTTCTCTGAAGCACTAAAATACCTGAAGGCATCACACAGGTTGTAAAAGGGTATGTAGATATGCCCCCCAGCCTCTCACTGTGAAGTCAGTAGCCTAAGCAGTTTTCTTGTGGAAGCCTCATCTAGGAATATACTTGATGTCTGCTTGAACCTGAAAAGAACAGAACTTGTTTCTTTATTGTGATTTGCATTACTGTTAGCTTAGATATACAGTGTAATTACAGTCACCATTGGTAATTGCATGTGGGTGCTCTCCTAGCTAACCTCAGCTGCACGAGGACAGCAGAATGCATTATTCCTAACAGTTAAGGCACACTAAGACCTCTTGCCTTAACTCAGTCATGTGTGTGAGCCTTGGCAAAAACATTTGTATGCAATGTGAAGAGACATCTCCCCACCAGTATAAAGTATCATGTCTGAGCTTTATGACAGTCATCTCAAACACAGACAGTGCCATCAGGGACTGTTGGCTGTTAAACCTGCTGCTTGCTGAGTTTTCTAACTCCTATCTCCAGGTAGCTTTGAGTCTAATACCTGCACTTGAGACTATTGCAAGTAGTTAAGTCTAGATAGCCTCCAGGTCTCAGAAAGTTCCCAGGTTCTCCTCTGGAAAGTAAAGATGATATAGTGTGTTTTTTGCCTAGCAAGCAAGTGAAGACACTGTGAAGGTCCTGGATACTAATCCTATTCCAGCTGCTGACCTTTATGGAAGGAACACAACTTGAAATTTAGCAGTTTTGTTTCCATAAGAAAAAGAACTGTGTTTTATTTCCTTTCTTTTTTTTTTTTTTCCTGAGTAGACACTATTGCTGTTGCTTCATTGCTATCTCATGTGATGTATCTTCTAGGCTTTGCTCCCAGCTTTACAAGGTGTGTCAGTGGCATTTCATTGTGCATCACCAGCACCTTCAAGTGACAACAGGGAACTGTTTTATAAGGTGAATTTTATGGGAACCAAAGCAGTCATTGAAGCCTGCAAAGAAGCTGGAGTGCAGGTAAGGGTAGAAAAGCACATGGACGCTCCAAGGCGCTGATGTGGCTTTATAACAATTGCAGCATGGACCAATTTCAGTCTAGTTTGATGGAAGGGCAAAGGTCTCTGAGATACTGAATTCCAGGTTGTTCTTTGAAAATTAGTAGAAGAGAGAGGCTCTGTTGATCTCCTGCTTAGTGTCTGGTGTAAGCTGAGTCTGTGTTTGCCACAGAAACCCTACACATTGCAATTCTCCTGACTGCAGGAAAAACATCCATTAAAATTTGTCCTACTAGACATCTGGGAAACACCCACAGGAGAACCATGACTGACAAGTGGATTCTTTCATGCTTTAAGAAGGGGACAGCTCTAAAGATAGCTTTTCTGGCAGTGGAAGTATTCATGGCATTTATTACTTCTGTGAATTCTTCAACATGTAATGAGAAGGAACACACTTGTGCCATAATCTCAGTATAATTTAGTTGAGAAAGTCATTTGCCCACAAAAGAAAGAGCCAGAGGAAATGAGGCTGCTGTTCAGGCAAGGTTGTTGGGTTTTTTACTCCTTATGTTATTTTGATATCACAAGAGTTTTCATTTAAATTTGTAGCAAATTTGCAAGCATGAGACGATCACATATATATTCTGGGCAGAGATGATACCTCCAATGCATTTTGTGCATTTAGAATTAAATTATGTCTACCACATGGGATTCCCAGACTCACAGTTTGTTGTTTGTTGGGATTTTTTTCCCTCCTCGTGTAATAAGCTGTTTTAGGAAATGGGCCATGTGGTATTTACCTTCAGGCTTAGTCTGGATTCTGTCAGAGCAAGGAGTTAAGTCTTGTTGGAACTTGTTGGATCTAGTCATCTTTCTATTACAATGTAGATCTTACTTAAAACCACATGTTTCTGATTACTCAAATACATCACTGACTTCCTGTTTTGAATCCACTAGGATATGTTTGTATCCAACAAAACCATCCAAGATAAGAATTCTTTTTTGGTTTACTCTACCATTATATTGTTATTGTCAAGAAGAGCAAATATATCTTAAAAACACTCATTGTGTGTTAAGTGCTAAAATATGCCAAGCCAAGTGGACACTCTGATTTTCCTGGAGATGTTTTCCCCTTGACTGGCTGCCTTGGATGTTTGTTGAAACGTTTAGTGCTACCTAAAGGAGATTAAAACAACATGACAGAGTCAGTTAAGAGAGTGGAAGTTTTCTTACCTACAGTTACAGATCGTCTTCTGTTAAACAATGTTCTTCTAGACTTTGTTTAATCAACTGATTCTACAGATAATAAATTTTATTATTGTCTTTACTCAGCCTTCGTAAATAATGACCTTTTTGTCTTAGGCTTTAAACAACTGTTTTCTTTCATGTTTTTTGCAGAAACTGGTGTTAACTAGCAGTGCCAGTGTAGTCTTTGAGGGCACAGACATAAAAAATGGATCAGAAGACCTCCCTTATGCCAAAAAACCTATCGACTATTATACAGAGACGAAGATCCTACAGGAGAAGGTATTTTGTCATCATTTGGTTAAAGCTGTTGCTTTTGATGCTTAAAACTGCCCTTCTAAAAGTAGGGCATGCCCTAGGGGACACAACAGGCTCCTCAAGACTGAACAGATCTCTCTTGTTCTCCAGAATCTCTCTTTCATTAAAAAGAAGTATCTTGTTTTTACAGTTGCAAAGAAAATGTGCACAAAATCACGCATATGTAGCAGTGCCTGCCAGAGTTTTCAAAGTATAACTGAAACAGAAAATTCCCTTCTTTTAGACAAATCTGTCTGATTTTAGCCCTTTTATTCTCAGCGTGGAGGCTAGTGAGCTGTGGATTCATTTATTCTGTTACAGAGAAGTATGGCAGGTGGCTGCTACTTGCGTATTTTGCGGGTGACCCACGTCCTTTTTTGTAGGCATGCTGATGGGTTGGTCCAGGAGATGCTTTCTGAGCTGCTGCCTGGCAGTCCAAATACCTAAGTACTCAGTTACATCTTCCTTGGCTGGTGAGACTTCTAGGTAGTGTATTCACTTAATAAAAAGAGAATAAAATAAAGCTGTGACATAAATTACCAGGGAAGTTGAATGAAACAGTGTGTTACAGTACAGAAGTTCTTTCTAGAGAAAGAATAAAAGAACTGGCAGAGATCTTGCTTTCACTGCAAGAGCCATGTGATAATCCCATTTCTTAACTGATGCAGCTTTGTTTTAAGAGCAGTTGCACGGAATTTTTTGCCTTCTCTGCTCTACTAGAAGACTGTTTCAGAACCCCATTTACTTGATTTGCAGCCTGAAGTTACAGCTGGGATTGTGAACATGTCACTGGGGAAGGAGATGATGAGATGAAGATGTGGACTGAGTTAAGGAGCATGCCAGCCTAATATGTTTTGAGCTAATGCTACTGGCCAAATACTGAAAATAATGTTGTTAAAAAAAGATATAAATGTTTCCCCTGCATTTGAATGTCTGCTACTTTGCACATTTGCAGACTACCAGTATCTGTTCTGTTTCAGGTTCTTAATGTTGCAGTATTTGTGGTTTAAATATGGTATGACAATGTTTTAAATCAAAGTGAACAAATGTTTTTTCAAACTTTTTTCGGTGATTTGCATTTCCTATTCTTTTTGTGCAAGAGGAATTTAGACTTGATTCCATACTGAAGCTGACAGTGTGTCCTTTAAAGTAGAGTCTTAGCCTTTAAGAATTTTTCTTATGTTCCTTAAAAAGAACTTAATTGAAAATGCAGCATAAAAACATCTGTTCATTCACAAGCAGAACCACTTTGCAGTAAAGTGGAAGCTTATGAGTAGCAATCAAGTCTAGCCCAATATGCTTGTAATAATGTTTTTGTTTTGGGTGAAACAGTGAAAGTATTCAGTGTTTATTTGGATGCGTTGTTCTTGGTTTTTGAATAGAAAATCCAGCAGCTGTTAAAAATTTGTAGAACACGTTGTTTGGCAGCTCCCAATAGATTTAAATCTTTTCTCCCAATAGAATTAAATCTTCTTCAAAGATGCCTTGCTAAATGTGCTTAGTGCTTAATGCTGCCAGGAAGATGGGATCACACTCCTTCTGAATGATATTGAGAAAGCCTATGATGGAAATCTTTCATCGACTGAGGGGAGAGACAGAGGTTGAATTCATAAAGAATTCATGGAATGGAGGAACTTTCAAAGCTCCTCTGGCTTCTGTGGTGTTAAATGAGAGAGAGGAAGAGTTCCCTTCCTTTGCCTGTCAATTCATTAAGTGTTCAATAATGAAAACGGATTTTTGTCTGTTATTCTCATTAAAGAGAAGTGGGAGGAGAGATGTGAACAAAGAAAGGATCATTTGTAAAGATATGAGTGGACAGTAATTACTCCACTGATGTCTTCCCAAGGAGATGGGAGAGCACCAACCCCCTTTAGTGGTGATCTTGGAACATAATACTAAACAGTATTTTTCTTCCCAGCCTTTCTCCTGATTTGTTCTGTGATTTTTTGGGTTTTTTTCCCCCTGCAGGAAGTGCTCAGTGCAAATGACCCAGGCAACAATTTCTTCACTACTGCTATTCGTCCCCATGGAATATTTGGTCCTAGAGACCCTCAGCTGGTTCCTATCCTCATCCAAGCAGCTAAGAGTGGCAAAATGAAGTTCATTATTGGGTGAGCAAGGCTCAGTCATTTTATAGCTTTTGTTAAAATTGATGCTGAACCTACAAAGCCCCTTTTGGAAGGGAATAATATTAAAACAGTAGTGTTGGTGTAGCATGGAAAAAAAGTAAGTTTCTTTAATTTCTCACTTGTGATCCAGGATTCTCTTTTTAAAAATCCTTCTGTCTTAGGGACTCATGCATTCGGATGGTAAGTGTTCATAATGCAAAAAGAATATCAGTGGGGAAAGCTGGCATAGCTTGAGCTGTCTCTGTATTCTCTGAAGGGCTGTCCTTCTAAATATGAGAGCGCTTGAATTACTTGCTATTCATTTAACTAATATGCACTTCTGGTATTTGAGGCTATTGCAGTTAAAAACCTTATATGGCAGTGTTTAAATATTTCTGATAAGATCAAAGATATTTGCCTTTTTACTGAGCCTTGCAAAGCTTCTAGTGGACCGCTGAAATTTTAGAGCAAGAAATACTTCAAGCTACTATTAAGGATATCTTTATCGATTGTATTATGCTCTTGGAAAGAAACGTGCTCTTTAGTTTATAATAGATTTTTATTACAGGCAAGGAGCTGGTTTGTGTGTATATGTGCACGTGTGAATATGTGCTTGAGGTAGAAGGCAGAAAGGGAATAGAGTTGTGGTTATTTTGCTGTTGGGTTTTTTGTTTGGGGGGTGGGAGCATTTTTAGTTCTTATTCTTCCTTACTATTCACTTCTGAATTGTTCTCAGATCTCAAACTGATCTGAGCAGCAAAGCTCCAGAAACTCGGGGTTTCCACTTTGTGCAAGTCTGCATTCTCTTCCAGCGCAAACATGCATTCCTCGCTTGAGTTTTCCTATTGCTATACAGACCTGTATATCCCTTCCAAGAAATGGCTATTCGTCCATGAATGTAGGAAAAGAAATCTTTCTTTCTCAGAATGTTGAATTGCAGCAATACTGGTTTTATGGCCAAATGTGTGGTGGTGGTTTTGTAGCAAATCATTTGTTTGATTTAGTTGCACTCTGGAAAGTGATAGTGTGGATTAATTTTAGTTTTCTGTACCTGTGTAGAAATAGATTTAACACAGTCGCTTAAATCTGTTTCAGCTAGGGCTGAAGTTGGCTTTTTGAGGGAGCAAGTTAGAATTTAATGAGCCGAGAAATTAGTAATTGAAAGCTTGTCCTTAAGTGATTTTCTTTGTGCTAGTTACTGCTCTTTCTTATTTGTTCTGTTTCTGTGGATCACTCTGCTGATTGAGACCTGTAGGATCTGCCACACCTTGAAACTTGGTAACTTGGGAGGTTTAAAAATGGTACTGTTCCAGGAATGTAGTCTTTGAGGGCCTTGACAAGAACTGAGATAATAACAGCCTTTCCTCTGTCTTCAAAATCATATGTAGCGATGTCATCTCTCTGACAAGATAGAGCCTGAAGTTGTAGCAGAGGAGAGCAGGAGAAGAGGAAAATTGCGATAAATATATCTTGTGTGAAAGTCCTTTCTTTTGCCACAGCAGGTTTTCAGCCTAACTTGCCTGAGGGCTAAGCTCCTTTTTTTTTTTTTTTTTTTCTGTGCAGGGATGGAAAAAACTTGGTAGATTTCACCTATGTGGAAAACGTGGTCCATGGACACATCCTTGCTGCAGAAAATCTTCAGAAGGACTCTCCCCTGTGTGGGAAGGTAAGGAAGGACCTAGCAAGGGGAGGGGAGTGGGTGTCCCCTAGCTGAACTTCATCTGCAAGCCTTGGTTGGCTTCATGTGTCTGCTCTGTAATTCATGCTGATTTTTGTCTGTACTGTACATCTATCCTGGAGGTGAGTGGAAGTAGCACACACAAATAGGTCAATTTTTTTTTCTGTGGGTATAATGAATGGTTGTCCATCTGGTGACCATTGTGTGCAACCACATGAGCTAAGATGTATGAATATACTTTAACTTCATGCTATAAAACTCCTTGTGAAAGGAAATCCAGGCAGTATTGTGGGCAGCCAGGATGTGTATGTAAGAAACAGTTATTTAGCTCTTATGATAGAATTCAGAACAGGAGAAACTTTTATTAGATTTTCGTGGCACCACGGTGCCTTGGGCATGCACGGTACATACAGCTAGAATGCTTTAATGTGTTTGTGTTGTGTCATTCAATTTGACCATTTATGAGTAATCTTAACCTCTGGAGCATCAGAAGTAGCTGGATTTCTTAGCAAAGAAGGGGTTCATTGCTTTTCAGACAGAGGTGGTCAGTGCAAAGCAGTATCACATGAAAATGCATTCTCAGTCAAGTCAGGGATGTCAGTCTCCTCAGCATGAACATGAGATGGGCCATCGCAGAGACAAATTTGTGGAAACCATAATAATTTTACCATCTGGCTTTTTGTCTTCCTCTCTTTCAGGCGTTTCATATCACAAATGATGAACCAGTTCCTTTCTGGGATTTCATGTCCCGTATCTTGACTGGCTTGAACTACGATCCTCCCAAGTACCATATTCCTTATTGGCTGGCATATTACCTGGCCCTATTCCTGTCTCTAGTGCTGTGGCTGCTAAGTCCGCTGGTCACCATCAAGCCCACTTTTACCCCTATGCGGGTAGCGTTAGCTGGAACGTTTCACTACTACAGCTGTGAACGGGCCAAAAGAGACATGGGCTACAAACCAATGGTGAGCTTGGATGAAGCAATAGATAGGACTCTGCAGAGCTACCCCCACCTACGCCGGGCTAAGGCCTGAGAAGTCCTAGATGGATATATTTTTTTTTTCCTACTTGATTTTTGTAATTGCTTTGACATCTTAACATGAACACTGAAGCAAATTTCACTAATTCTGTGGTAGAGGGAGCTTACCAAAGTCCCCCCTCCTCACCATCAAAACAACTTTATCTGGGTTTGAAAAAAAAAACTCATGTAGAGGCTGTGCTAACCGTTCTTCTCTTTGATGTGACTTCTTGTTTTGAAACAACAGCTGAACCCTATGGACAATGAATAAACACCCTGCTGTGCCCTCTTCAATCCCAACCCAGCACATCAGCATTCCTTCGCCTTCTCTCTCCACCCATGTCCTCTGTTTTGTTGCTCTGGTGATAACAGCCACCTCTTCTCATAGCTGCAGACTGGTTAATGAAATACTTCTCACAACTGGTTCCTCTCTGTGGCTTGGCTTTTTTCTGTACAAGAGCGATGAAAGAGAGGCTCATGCCAAAAAGGAGTTCTGCCACCATCTCTTAAATCATTGAGGCTAATTCTGTTGTTCCCTCCATGGCTGGTTGGTGATTTGGCTTCCTACTGAGGCATCAGAAGGGAACCTGACGAAAGGCATGCTAGGCTCCTTTATTTTGTAAGGAAGCATGTGCCCTTGTGTCTGCAGGAGCCTATTTCTATTCAAAAATAACCCAAATAAATCAAGAAGAGATGACTTCCTAATTTTGTGTTCCATCTTTGAAAGGGCAGATCCCATTCTGAAGATCTCATCATAAACAGGATTTTAATCATTCCCTTTGTGGGAGGAGAAATCTTTGCTGTGGCTGTTGTCAGTCAGCACATACTATTTTACCATAGCTCACTTACAGGAAGGAGCTACATTGGTTGGAAGATCCTACTGCACAAAGCTCTAATCTTGTCTGACATGTTATTGTTGGTAATGGTGATTTTTTGTTGCTTTGACCACTTAATACATGGAAAAAAAACTCTTTCCACAAGAAAATGGATATCATACTATGCTCACCATGCTGTTTGGCTTAACATTTATATTAAGTGTACTTTACCCTATAATCTTTGTAAGTGCTTCAGTTCTGTTTTGTTTTTAAATGAAGAGTTTAAGTTAGAGTTGGAACTTCCCTCTGTGCCAGTTCCTGGCTCCCCAAGAGTTTTGGTGTTTCAAATTTCAGAAGTATGAGAAGCGCCTCACTCAATGAGCCTTAACCTCATCCGGGAGCTTGATATGCGGCTAGAATCCTGTAGAAGTTTGTTTTAACTTCTAGCTGTTTTCTGGAGAGTTATATGTTGGACTTTTTTTTTTTTTCCCCTGGAAATTTTTATTTGCTGCTTTAACAGCTAGCTAGTTTTACCAACCTTTGCCTTGCTTGATCTTGAAGTAAATACTAGCCAGTTGCTTGGGCCGGTTCACACAGTTCTGGTTTGCACTAGTCAGCCACCTTGGCCTTTTTTTTTAATTATTTTTCCCCAGCCTGTAGGGTTAAATATTTAAAGCTTGAATTCTAGAGTGCAATTCTTCAGCAGCATGTTGTTCAAAAACAAGTCCTGTGGTTCCTAGGATTTCTGGAATCTGCTTGTGTCATCCTACATCCTATTTCAGTGGGAGACAGAGGCTGCTTTCAAAGACCTGAGATGTGTTAGCCTCTGCGTGATGCATCAATGGGCTGGCACAAATTCACTGTTGATGGAAAGACCCTTTCTTCTCTCACTGTTTCTGTAAGTGTGTACCAGTGCCTCATCAATATAAAAAAAATAAAAATAAAAATTTTGACAGATAAAAAGAACACTCATATGTTGAAATCATGCCTGGCTGAGAGACATGGCTTTATTTCCCAAGGTGTTGTAAAAGGCCAGGCGTCTCACCAGCTTTAAGCGGTTAGAGAGGACTGGAGTATTTGTTCTTCTATTTTTTGTAATGTAGTCGACTGACACTACACTTGTAGCTTACTAGAAGAATGTTCTTTTGTGAAAAGGGAAAATTCAGATGCACCTCTGCTATGTGCATAGAGGTAGCTGTTAAACCCAAGCTGGTAAGTACAGAAAGCCCTGAGGGACAGCTGGTTCTAGTTCAAATGCAGTGCTGCACAGAAAAGACGGTACCACTTTTGGGATTTGGTGCAGCATAGCAGAGAACTTCAGCTCCTCATCTGTGAAGCAGGGATAACACTGCCCTCGCACAGATAGGTGGTGAGAGAATAGGATTGTGCTGAAGTGAGAGGAGCAAGCACTGTGATTACTTGAAGTCAAACGTAAAAAACAGGTAAAAGCACATTTTGGCCTCTAGATGGCATTTCCCAGCTAATCTGCCACGCAGCTTCGATCAGTCCCAAAACTGCTGTCGCTCAGTCCTTGGACCCAGTTCCAGTGGAGGGTTACTCATCTCCCTGTGCCTTTGGAGCACTGTCAAGGTAAGAGGTGAAGGTAACAACCAGAAGGTGCTACAGAAACAAGAGGCACTGGAAGTTCAAGTCTGCTGGGTAAAAAGCAGCAGGCAATATGGTTTCCCTCACATGTCTGGCTAATACAAGAGGGTAAACCAGAGGTTTACTTGTATGGGGGCGAGTAGTTTCCCAGAGCTGGGCACGGAAAGAAGCATTGCATCATGCTGGAGTTGGTTTGACTTGGTACTCCCTATATAATTAGGTCAGTTCCCAGCATTTCTTCTGGCAGGCTGACTAGCTTCTGTTTTCCAGAGCAGAAGTAAACAGGCACTGTTGCTGTGCCTATACCCCTGGCAACAACAGAGGAGGACCTTTGCTTTATCCGTAGCCTCTTCTAATCCCAATCCAGCCTCCTCCTCTCAACTCATTTTCTCATCCTAATAAGCACCTGCATAAGTCCCATCTTGTGTTTTATGGGCAAGCCAATGGGATCCTTCTGTACTTGCCTGCCTGTGATTTGTCATGCCACTGCTTTGCAATCTGTATCTTGTGTGTGTCAGCAAGCAAGCAGGTGGCCACAAAGCAAAATTGCCATTATCAAAATTTCCTTCCAAATACCTAGGGTCAAACGCAGTTACAATCTGTCATTCTTAGTAATGCTCAACAGGACCTGCTAAAGACTTCAAAGACTTTCCTATGGCACTCTTGTCAAACTTCTTATCTCTCTCGCTTTGCTTTCCTGGCTTCTTGCTGCAGCTCCTAATTTTGCTGACCTGAGACTGTTTTTGGTTTG
This sequence comes from Ibycter americanus, assembly GCA_035590275.1. Classification (NCBI taxonomy): domain Eukaryota; kingdom Metazoa; phylum Chordata; class Aves; order Falconiformes; family Falconidae; genus Ibycter; species Ibycter americanus. The sequence goes on along the minus strand of JAVJGI010000037.1, from coordinate 1,344,430 downwards.
ACAAGCAGTGGAAGAGATAAAGGAGACACCTTCCGTTGCTTACGCTAGAGAAAGGAGAGGGAAGGAAAGAGAGAGGAGTAAAAGTGCTTTTCTCAGTGGAGTTAAGGTAACAACCCCATTTCCCCTCTTACAGAGAGACTGCAAAGGAGGCATACACACAGGAGGGGTGTTAGAGGCTAAGAAATACCTTTCAGTCTTGGCCTTAGAGGGTGGGGAAAGCTCTTGTCCAGACACACCTCAGTGCTGAGAAGGAAAAAGGGTGGCTTTTGTAATTGCTTGAAACACTTAAGAGGAGCAATGGATGAAAAGCAGGTCAGAAGTTATCTTGCATGTCCAGTGATCAAATAGGCATGGAGGTAAACTTAAGTCAGGTCTGAGGTGGATATGTAGGAGGTTTCAGGTGGAGGATAGTGTTTGCATTGTGCGAGCATGTGGTTACCTCTGTAGAAGCTCAGTACCTTCAGCGGCCTCTAAAAACAGGGATCTGTGATGCATTACAGTGCTCAAATGCAGCCTTTTGTGAAGCTGAAAGGGGTGCCTTTTAACTCGGTAGATCCTTCCATATGTTGTTCAAATCTGCTGATACTGGTGGTCACCAAGCACTAGTATGGGTTGCCAGACCTTTTAGCACTGCAGAGCCAAACATGGGCTGGGTTCTGCTCCTTGAGAGAATTGTTTACCAAGTTTCGCTAATGCTTGTGCAAGCCTTTGGAAAGTGCCAGGTCCACAGATGCAAGTGATGGTGCAACTTGGTTCTTATTATGGGAGAAGGAAAGCAACGTGTTTGCCTTCGTGCCCAGAGGAAGCTTGCTGAGCTGGTGATGAGAAATAAATAAGCATCTCCCTACTTGCAACAGAGCATGTTTGAGGTGTTTCTGTTACCTGATTGCGCATGCTGTTTTACTGTCTTAGCAATGCCATCAGGCTGGCACTTAGCCACAGCCTCTCTTTTGCCTGTGTTTGCTGACAAGATCGTTTTGTCTCAGTGCTGAGAACTCCTGACCTCCTGTGCAGGTGTGTCTTCATGGTCATGGGTGAGATTATTGTATTCTAACACTAAACAGGCAAGGATATATGATTCTGTGATTCTGTTCTGCTACCTGCTATTAGGAAGGTGAGGTCTGGCATTTTGGCAGTGCTTTGTAATGACGCCTCATGAAAAACCAGTTTGATTCCCTTGTAACAAATGGGTGTAGTGGTTTTACACCCTTACACTCATCACAGCTCTGCTCAAGCTTCTACTGAGGCTTTGGTTTTCTGTCACCTTGGTGAAGGCCAAAAGGATTGATGGGTTAGTCACTTTCCTTGTCACCTTCCTTCCACCTTCAATGCAAGGATGGGGGCCAGTTAGTTACACAGGAGAAAGCGTTACTGAAAAAAACGGGAAATGTTCTGGTGGAGTCCAGAGTTCTGGAGACGTGTTGATAAATTTTTCATGACTAGAAAGTACCAGAAAAAATTTTAAGAATATATTGTAGCAACTGTTCAAACACAAGCTGGACTAGTCAGGAAGGCTGCCTACCTCTGGGCAGAAGTCCACTGCTGTCATAGGAATGACAAGAATTGCTACACTACTTGGTGTAACACCTTGCCATAAAATTGGCTGCCTGAATTTTGAGAGTTGAGCAGGTTCCTACCTCGTAGACATTACTGTTTCTAAAGGTATGTGTACTGCACCTCTGGAAAAGAACGTACTGTAGAGTTACACAAACTGGTTTTAAACTGGCTGTTTCTGGAAGTGGTAGCAGTGTGCCCATGACAGGAGACATTACAGCAGGTTGATTTATCCTAGCAAGAAAAGACTATACAGTGTAGGCATAACAGCAGTTCAGAGCCAGTCCAGCCTGCTAGCCTGACCTTCTACGTTGCTAGCTGTGAGCTTTCCTGCGCTTACCTCTGCATGGTGGCTTGTCTACTGGGATTTGGCTAAGGGATCCCCTCTGGGACAGCTTCTGGACTTCAAGAAATGGAGAGCTCATCTGTTGGTGTTTCAGAGTGCGGGCAGTATTTAATGCCCATTACTCTTCCAAGAAAAAAACCCAAACCAGCCCTGCCCCAAAGAAAACCTCTGCTTGGAAAGTGTCCAGTTTGCAGCTCAGTCCTCAGTTTTTCTGTTTTTATTTCTTGGATGCAAGTGCCCTTCACACGACATTCTCTCCTGGATAGTTCTCTTACACTATGGTCAAGTCCCTTCTGTTTCTCTCCCTGCCACCCAGCAGTCTGAGTCCTTTAAATCTTTTGCTGTTCTGCATTCTCTCCAGCCTGTGAGTGGTTTCTGTGGCTGCAGCTTCCTTGTGTGATGTAATTCTCATGTCTTGCTGATCCCAAATGTCTTGCTTTGCAGTGCATCAAGAATTTAAGGGAGGCAGATAAACAGCAGTATAATAAGCATCAACCAATGCTGACTGTGAAACACCTTTGAGAGGTACTTGTGCTCTTCTTGTAAAGGAGATTCAGGGAGAATCCATTTCCTGGTAAAGCCAGATACTCCAGGCTGAAATTTTACCTGCAGCTTTTACAGAAAAATAATGTTTTCTAATTGGAGATGGGGGAAAAAAAGGTGCTTCTGATCTGCTCCTCTATCTTCCCCTGCTGCAGGAGTGTGTGTGTGTGTGTGTGTGTCCCTGGAGAAGGTTGTGGTGTTGAAACAGAGTGGCAGGACATTCCTCCTGCTTTGGGCTGGGCTGGCTTCTCTGGTACACCTGGGTGGCAGCATTAACTGCACCTTTGGCTCATGGCCAAGGAGGGAGTCCAGATCTGCAGCAGGGTGTGGGGGGGGTTTCAAGCCAGACCCTCTTGGTTTTAACCTGGTACACAGGCAAAAATACCCCTCTTGGATTCTGCTCTTGGACTGAAGATAAGGGACTTTTTGTTGTTGTTGACTTCAGTACATGCAGGGTTTGTTCCAGAGGTACGCAGGTTAACTGTGCTGTTTTCAGATGAAGGCTGTTCTTGCCAGTGAGACTGATTTTGGTGGCTTTATCCTAAAGCATCATGAATTTGTTAGTATTTAACCTGTAGCTGGTAGCTTGGAAAAGCAACTACTTGCAGTGGTAGGAGTTACAGTTTTGCTACCTTCAGAGTAGTATCAGACCATAGCTGTATACTTTAGCAAAAAAGACCCAATTTCACTCCTCCTACACACATATGTGCACGTGCGTGCACACACACACACAGTGTATTAGATGGATTCCTAACATAAATCTGGAGTCTTAATCCCAAAGCCTTTCCTAGAAGCTAGGGAGATGGTGCTCCTGATCTGATTGTCTCAGTTAAGTGCCTTAAAGTGAAGTAAATTGACTTCTCTTACAGACTTACTGGACAGTCTTTTAGCCTCTCGTCTGGAGGGACCTGATGGTGCTGCGTTTCAGTGGCCCTGTGCTGTGGTGCTCTTCCAGATGTCACACAGACTGCCACTTGCTGGCAAAAAACCTTCTGCCTCTGGCCACTGCTATGATTTTGAAATGCCATGTCATTAGAAACTGAATATGCTCCTGTAATTATGAGGAAGAAAAACACCCATCAGGGTTTCTGTGCCTGCTGGTGTGAGTGACATTCAGCTATACTTTGGAAAGAGTGGTTTATCTAAGAGCTTAATTGGGATAAAACCACAAAGACTTGTTTGGGACTGATTATCCTTAACTGTTCAACCTGCTGAGAACCATAGATGTACTTACTGAGCTTTGTTTGCAGGATGGGAGTCCTATGAACTGTGGTGACATGACAGCCCTGGAAATCTCCAGTTCAAGATAAGCTGTCTGCATGGCTGGCCATGGCTATTTCAACTGAACAAAGAGTATGAAAAGCCTTTTCTATGGGGGGGGAAGAAATTTGTTCCTATCCTACTGTCCTTACTGGGAAATAAAAGACAAATCTGTGGTTTACATTAGTATACTTGTATACTAAAGTGTATGTGTATATATGTGTATATATACACTATATTTCCTGTGATATCTAATGTCTCTGACCCTTTGGTGTTGTCCTAGTCCATGTGAGAAAGATAGAAGGCCCCTTTCCATGTTCTTCTAGTCCTGGAAGACAAGTGTTCAAGAGAATTCCTTCTTCCCAGACTTTTTAAAGTGCACTTTATCTTTCTTCCTGTTAATTGGGAAACCTACTCCCTTAGAGGTCTGTGATGTTCATACTGTCCTTGGAGCATCCCCTTCTCTGTTCCTCTTCAGCAACAGCCATGGCTAGAGGAGTTTCCCTGCTTGCTTCTTTCTGCAGAAAGTGGTGTTTGGCAGCCATGTGCTAAATGGTGACGAGGGTGCAGTGTTTTAGTGACATGATGCTGCCCTTGGTGATCCTCCTGTGCAGACCTTGAGTCTCTGAAATGCACGAGCTTGATTCTCCTTGCAGTTACATTACTGTAAATGAAAGCAGCTCCCCTGAAGTGAAGGACTGTGCTGCTTCAAAACAAATGAGAAACACCTAACTGGAGCTACTGAGTAGGTCTCAGGTTTAATCGCAATGATAAGCTGGTGCTTTTCAGAGAAGGTACTAGCTGAAGCACAGACATTGCCACAGTGGAGCAATGTGCTTGCAGGAGACATGGGTACCTCAGCACTGGAGGGGCCGTGCACCGAAGGGGAAGAAGCTGTGTTACTGCCCCTCCTCAGGACTGCAGTTCACAAGTGAATCATGGCTTCTTAAATAAAATGAAACCGCACGCCACTTAAATGGGAAATTAGCTGAAAGCAGAATAAAGTCCCTTTTATTCTGATGTGGGCATGTGTAGCAGTTGTAGCAGTATCATAGTTCTTCCTTGGCTTTCCCAGACATCCTTAACTCTCTTCTTGCTTTACTCCCAAGAAGCTGCATATGGCCAGTGTGGTGTACAGCAGTGAGCAGGCAAGTACTCTCCACTCAACAAGTGTGCTGTGCAACAGCCTTACATCTTGACTGTGTTAGCCAGCAGCTGAAATTATGTAGGTAGTGTTTGCACCAGAAAACCATGGCTAAATTAACTGAAATAAAATGTCTGCTCCCTTTGTCCCTTCTCTCAGGAGCATTGCTGCAGGATTAGCACAGTGTGGAGAACCCCCTGTGGGACTGATGCGGATTTCAGACTGGAGTAGCAAGGGAGCTGACTCCTGAAAAGCACAAAGGCTGTTTAAGGTCAGTGCTGAATCAGTGGGGCTTTGGATGGCATCTGGAGGTTGCATGTGGAGGCTGAAGATTGAGGAGACTTTAGAGAGTTGAACTTGACAGAGCTTGAATCATTTGACAGTTCATGTTGTGGAGGAGAAGTGTTTTGCATGGCATTTCTCTGTGTCTCGCTAGGCTGTGCTGCACAGTGTGTCTTTCGCTGACAACTTGTGCACCCAAGTTGTGTTGGAGCTGCCAGCCTGGAAGTACATCTTCTGCTGTTCTGCCTTGCCACCACACCCCTGACTTTAAGACTGTCTTTGGAAGTTTTGTACGTATGTTTGGACCTGTATTTTCAAGCGAATAACAAAATGTTACTTAATACTGCACCTATCTCCTCTTAGTTAATTAGAAAAGCAATTCTTTGTTGTGTTCCGTTCTTCTGAGGAAGAGAGCAATGCTGATAGACAACTATTGTTTTAGCCTATGTATGTTTAGCCAGTTCAAAATAGTTGCCTGCATCTAGTAAAACCACACTTAGGTTCTGTGTTTATTGTTTCCGGATCTCCTTATCCATTTCTTTTGGTGTTTAGTATTAAGGTCCTCATAATAGGTGCTGGTTGTTTTTTTGGTTTGTTTTTTTTTTTTTTTTTAAATTGATTTTGGAACAGTGTGTCACAATGGAAAA
>JAVJGI010000037.1:1287732-1329468 GCA_035590275.1 Ibycter americanus | reverse complement strand
CGCCCCCCCCCCGCCCCCCCCCCCCCGAATTAGCAACATTGAACTCTTTCAATAATACATGCAAGTTTCGTTAAGCTTTTGTTCCCAAGAAAAATAAAATTAAAACCTGAAACAAAAGGCTAACTTAAGCCTTTTGTAATGAAACATTTTCATTTTATGTTTTGAAACAATGTGTTTTTTTCCCTCAATTTTTGTTAATTTTGTTTAAAACATACAGCAGCATAACATGTAACTAAATCCTTTGGCTGATTTGTCAAGATTTAGTCTGAATTTTTCTGTTTGCTGAAAGCTGTGTTCTCATGTAAAACCAGACAACCTTTTTCTCTGCTGGAAACACTCAGCGAATAAAAAATCCTCCATTTCTGCCCATTCCTAATGATGCTTAAGAAATGAGTAAGCCCATAATCCATTAATTTCCCACTCCTTTTAACATTGCACTGCTATGTTGAAAAAGAAGATTATGGAGAAGGGAGACAAATGCCCCCTCCCTATGTGCCAGCAGCAGGGCATGATTCAGGACCCCTAAAGGACGCAAACCCGCTCTGGGAGCCGAGACGGGTGATGCCACCGGCTCTGCTTGCTGACGCTGGCCACGTCAGCGCCTCTCAACAAAGAGGCAGGTGTTTTCTTTGGGCTGCGTGCGGCACTGAGCAGCGTGTTGGGCCTCTTCTTTTATCCTCTTTATTAAATAGACTCAGATGGCACCTGGGGACTTGGTCTTCCTTTCCTCAAGCTAAGGCGGTCAGGAATTAACCCCTTCTAATAACAGTGGTGCTGCCTCTATGTAACAGGCTCCCAGTCACGTCACTCATTGAACGGCTCAGGGCCTTCCTTAGAGAGCAAAACCGGTGGGGGGCTTTTACCCCCCCAGCTTTTTCCAGTCTGCAGACTGCATTTCCTATTGATACACCTTCACTGCTTGGGGACTAAACATCCTGGCTGTAGCCTTTCCAGACTTATTTTCAGTAAGAGCTTGCTCTTGTAAGCTGTCCACAGGACCCTGGGGGTTTTAAGGATCAGAAGATGAAAACTCCTATAGGCATTTATCCTGGGAAACAGAATCACTTTGCTTCTGTTACCTCCCATTAAACCTTGTTACACAGACGGGCTTTTGTGAAGCTATTTCTTCAGAAATTCAGTAGGTGGTTTGATTTAGCCCATGAGGGGTCTTTTGCAGTTAGGTGCATTTGCTCACTGGGTTTGGGGTTTGTTTCCCATGGCTACAGGTGTTAATAACCTCTGTGTCTAGTATCACTGGGACTGAGGCTTACTGTGCCAGCTCTTAGAGGTTCCCCTGGTTTCCTTCACTGTTCCTAGCTAAGGGGTTTCTCACAGAGCCCTGTGCTTCTGCAAGTAAAGCACTTACCATAGAACAAAATGAAGTTGTAAAATGTGTGGTGAAAATGGTACGTTTTTACCAGTCTGTTTCTGTTTGTTTCTTTTTTCTCAAAAAAAACTTATTTTTGGAGAAAACCCAACAAAACCAAAACACTCTCCAAATATTACTCTTAGTGCTTGCTGGAAGAACACAAGTGCCACTATTGTGCACCATTTGAAACATCCATTCTGATCTGTGCGTGCAGAAGTATCAATGTGCAGTGACTCTGCCAAGTCCAAAGAAAAAAGCAGTATGCAGAATAGAAAAAGCATAATGCATTTATGCCTAACTACAGATTAAGTCATGGAAAGGATTCAGCATATATATTCTTGGTCTAAGTGTCTGTGCATTACATGCGTTGCAGTGTTTGTAACTCACAGACGTTACTGTGGACTGGTATTATGGTAGGTGGTATGTGAATTTGCACCCATTTGTGCTCTGCATGGTCAGTACACATGGCTGTGTGAGTCACAGACCTTTTAAAATAGATGAAATCTAAATTATTTTAGTTCAGGAGAAGTCTGTAAGAAGGTGCAGGAACTGAGTTCTGTCCCTCATGCTACCTAGAAGTTTTCCCTAGACTTTGTATTTGACAGGTAGGTCATGGATGCACATACCTGTCTTGAGCATTGCCTGTAGCAATGCCCAGCTGTCCCTGCTGAGGAAGGAGTCACTTCAACAGGCAGGTTTAGGCACCATGGTCAGTCTGGTGGTATTTTATTGCTTGTTTGATGTCTCTTTCTAGCTGGTTATGCTCACAAGTTCACATCAGTCCCATCTTTCTCACTGTCCAGGTAAAAGCCTTCCTGTCGTACACCACAGCTTCCTGTAAGCCCAAGTGCCAGGGCTCTGTCCACATGGAAACAAGTATATAACGGGGTAGAAATACAGTGCCTGCACTGGCTTTGTTCCAGGGCATGGCAGGAGCACAGGCTGAACAGGGTACCCGGGACATCAAATGGACAGCTGCAGCCTTGAGCTACTCGGCAGCGAAGGGAACAAATGGACACCTGTCTGCAGCCAGATGCAACTCCCTACTTTCTGTGACTGTTTTCAGAGGGGAATCACCTCTCAGAGCTGGTGTTATGCAAGCCAACCTCATGTTTGTTTCAGGATCCCAGGACACTTCGCAAACATTAAGCCCAAGGCAGCACTGTAAGGTTGTCCAGGGAAACTGTGTTAAGGGAATCATCCTTCAAAGTGCAGCCATTTTGGAGTAAACTGGGCAATGCTTAACGGTGCAACAGAGCCTGCAATAACTGTTTGGATCAGGAAGTGAAGAAGGATTATTGCTCATTTACATAACGATGGCACCCCCAAGGGTGCCAATTAGGATCAAGGGCCTATTGCACTGGTGGTGTGCAGGCACTTAATAGGAGGCAGTTGGCTCCAAAGGGCTCCCACTGGACTTCTGAAGAAAAAGTTCCATATAAATAGGGAGGGAATAGGGATTTTTATTTAAATGGATTTTTTTGTCTCAGATTTTATACTTGTAGTGAATGTTTGGGGAAAAATATATGTTCCTGAACAGCTCTGTTTGGTATCTAAACCAGAGTGACTCGGTGACTTACTGTGTGTCCTTTTATAATAAAGATGTTCCTAGTCAGACAGCAGAATATTTTCTATTAGGTAATGAATAAACAGGGGACAAAAAGGTGTGTCCAGCCTGACAGAGCTGATTTTCACACTGTAAGGCAAGAGGGAAGGGATGGATCTAGTTTGAGGCAGAAGAGGGTTTGGTATGCGTGAGATGTGGAGATCTCCCATGTTTTGTAAGCATGGTGACAAGAGTTTGCTGCTGTGTGCTTGGAAACAGGTGATTACAGAGATGGGGAAGTCAGTGTTCATAGGGCTGGAGGGGAAAAAAAGAGAGAGAAAATGGGATTCTGCAGTGGTGGAGAGATGAAGAGAGGACTGTGGGACAATGAAGGACAGGGATGGCTGAGAGCTGTGTGGGGGACAGAAGTGGGAAATGTTACAAACTCTTCAGCTGTACCTGCTTGTCTTTTATCCAGTGCCTCAAAATCTGAGACCCACTTGTTGGTGAATGGAGATAAGGATTCCAGAGGTTTTCAGGGCACAGCCACCCTTGTGTACCAGTAAAAGAGGAAGTGAGTTGTTTGCTGCCATGCTCCTCTCCTGCTACCTGCATTTCTGTGGTGCTGCAGGTCTGGAAGTTCCCATGCATGCAGAGTGCTCCCCGTCAGCAATAGGGTGCTGTAGACATGGGGACTTGGAGTGCCCAAAATACAGAGGGATCTATTGCTATGTTTCCTGTCCTGAAGCATCATTTTTGGGCTGTGGCGAGTCATGTGAACTGCATTTTTTCCTTTTATCTCTCGTTTTGCCACAAGTGCGAGGTGCTGGGCTAATGTGTGAGTTGTGTTGACAAGAGGAGGCCAGAGAACAGCATATCTCTGGCATCTTGCATGGAGGAAAGGGTTTCTTCTGGGGCGTTTTTGAGAATCTGTCCTGAAAAAATAGCTGTAGTGGTGTATAGCTGGACACTACGCTCACAGCCAGCTCCAAAGATTCAGAGATATCCCTCAGTACTGCCAGAAGAGAGTTTTTTCTTTGCTCCCAAACTCATGGGCTGTGCTCCCACCTTCTGAATGACTCTCAAAAGTTTGAGCACTGCTTTTGGATCCTAAAACCTCCAGAAATACAACGCACTCCAGTGAAGCCTGAGACTTAACCCACTGGGAGAAAAAGCATTTGTCTTATCTAAAGGCAATAGAAGAAATTTTTTTTATCCTGTGGCTGTAGCTAATGATTCCCAAATAAGCTATACGAACAAACCCACTTTTTTCCCTTGTAACTTAATGTTACACATGGAGGTTCCAGCAGCATAAAAGCGTATTTTTTAAGAAACACATTTCCTAGCAACGTTTTGGTAAGGAAGATTTTTGAAGTGCTCCATATTGGCTTGTCACAACTTTTCAGGACAGTAACGGTAGGCAAGTGTTAGCAGCTGAAGATACCCCTTCAAATCTAGAACTGAGGTCTTTGAGATTTACTGCACTGCGGAATTACAGAAATTTAAGTATAAAGGCATAAGTGCTTTGAAACATGTTTTGAGGTCCTATAGCACATGTTGAAGCCTGAACTCAAATTTTGTCAAAAAGGGGAAGCTGTTTCAGTTTCTAAGCTGTCCTTGGAGCAGTGAGAAGCACTTTCTTTCCCAGGAGTGTTGTGTCAGTGCTGTAGAGCCAGACACCCTCTTGCCAATCCTCTCGGGCTCCATCAGTCTTGTGCTTGTTTCTGCACATAGTTTGAGCAGATGGACTGGGATGTGGACCCATTGCAGCCTAAGAAGCTGTATCTACTGTTTCTTATTCTAACCACCAACTGCTGGAATATCAAAACGTGGACACGTACAGTTGAAAGGAAGATGCGAGCATTTTTCCTGATAGTAGTTTGCTGACCTGTCTGTCTTTAGTTCAGGTTAGTGGGTCCCATATATCTCGTTCTTATTTCTTCATCACAGCTACTATCTTGGTATCTGCAGTTGTCAGTTTATCTACCAGGTATCACTGCCACTTAGCATTAAAACAAGTAAATGAGCTTTTCATTTCTCAGCTGAGAAACGCTGAGTTATTCTAACTGCAGGATTCATGGTATAACCTCGGTTGATTTGTCTTTTAATATTCTAGTCACTGAGCAGACACGAAGCTCGCATAAGATCAGCACAAAACTTTACCAAGCCCAGTATCCTATGTCCAACAGGAGCCCACAGCAGGTGGTTAAAAAAATATGGGCAAGAAATGGGGTATTTGAATTGCTCTTTTCTTGCTGAACCCACTCAACTTGTGGTGATCTTGTTTAGGCTATATTGCCTTGATCCTCAGGTGAAGCCACTTGGTAGCCCTCATTATTGAGAGAAAATGATGTTATAAGGAAGCAAAAGCACTGACTCCTCTCCATCTCTCACAGAAGGACTTTTACACCCTTCTCCACCTCTCACAGAAGATTTGCTGAAAGCTTCATTCTGGACTCCTTTGTTATGTTGTAGGGCAGGAGGACAGCCGGTTCTAACCCCCAGTGCTTTCTGCGAGTTGAGCAGTAGAGCCATCCTGATCGGTCACACTGTGCAGGTACATGATCCAGTGCTGCATCGGGCCTGACCTGGAGCAGCCAGGCTGCTGCTACCATCGAGTGATTCATAGCTGGAGAAAGCAGGCTGGTAGAAAACATTTGCCAGTCCCCCAAAGCCAAGCCCAGTGAGCACCACCGACATGTTCCAACACCTGTTTGTCAAGCCAGAAATATCAGTGGAGTACAACAGTGTTTGCTGTGGTCCCTCCCAGGATGATGTGAGCTGGGAAGAGGGAAGGCAGTGCCAGAGGAAAAGGCTTGGCCAGTGTGTAGTTTCTGGCACATTTTTATACACATGCCGAGTATCACCCTTTGCGGCTTCCCTTCCTTTTGAGTGTATTTGTTAGGAGAATTGTGTGAGTAAGAAGCAAAGTTTCTGTTTAAGCAATAAACAGAGACATTGTTTCTTGCAGGGCTGGTGCATGATGCCCGCAGTACGTGCCAGGTGGAGCTGGGGTGCGTGACAGGGAGTGAAGTTTAGTCCTGCACCTCTGTGAGCTTCAGTCCTCCCTCCAGACCTTCCTGAGGATCTTTCCTACATGTTCCTGAACCTCTGCTTATTTCTGTAAAAGATCTGTGCTGGGGGACTAATCACCTCTGTTGTGCTGCTAGATAGGTAACAGCTCCACAGCTTCCAAATACCTCCATTATATGACAGCATGTAGCTTATATCTACTTTAGCCTTTGATTTGCCCTGGATCAGGGCCACATCAAACTCTTGGAATAGTTCTTTTCCACTGCTTCTCATCCTCTACTTGCTTCAGTTTTATTTTGTCCTGGAATAGGAAAGAATTTACTAAGTAGAAGAGAGTGTCAAATGCAGCTCTGAACTGCAGTCAGCAAGGCAGCTGTGGGTTGAATCTGCCTCACTCAGATACTGCAGGTAATGAAGCCACATGGCTTCTCTATGTGCAGGTCCGTGATGCTGTGATTTCTTTTTAACCAAAAGTGGCCAGATTACAGATCTGTCAGCTGTGCTCCTGCAGACTGCAGCCATGTCTCCCACCTTTAGTATAAAGATACCCAAGTGTTTTGAGGCTCTTCGTGGGTATCTAGGACAATGCTACAGTTTTCATTTCTCTCTAAATAGCAGGGTCAATTAAATTTGCGTGGGAAGGGGGATGTGGGAATGATAAGAAAAGAGATGGGCTGTCTGCTCATGGTGAAAGCTGAATTAATGTTTGGGAGTGTTTGCAAAAGGGAGAGGGAGCCTTGGGGTAATAGCAGAGAGCTTGTTCGCAGTCTCAGTGCAAACTGGATGAGGAGTGGATTTGCAGGAGGTAGATCTTCGGCTGAGACAAGCTAAAGGAGTAGGCTTTGCCAAGAAGCAATGCTATGAAATCAGCACTCGGCATTCCTTATGGGCGTGTGGCTTCGCAGCAATATTGCAGGGACAAGCCCACCAGCAGATAATAACAACCTAATTTTAGATTCACAGACTCCTGAATAGGGTTGGGCATTTTTATTAATGAATAGCATAGTCACTTAAGAATCCAGGTTCAGCAGATAGTTTTGGCAAGGAAAGAATGGAGGGTTGTAAAAGCTGGAAGTTGCCCTTGATTTTCTCCTCTGAAAGGACAACTCATCCCACAGCTTACATGAAAAACTTTAGAGAGTGAAAAAGAAAATAAACATTTCTGATAAACATGTAATCAGGTGCTGAATTAACCTGGGTTCTACTAATCTCAAAACAGTGGGTTCATTTTGAGGGGTTTTGCTTTCTTTTGGTTTTTTGTTGGTTTACAACTTAAAAAATTGTCTTGGCAGAATCTGAAACAACCAATTTTTTTTCCCCTGACTCTTGGCTTGTGGTTGTTTGTGATTCAACTACAGCACTAAACGATCAGTGTTCTGCAAATTCCTCACCTCAGAGCATCTGCAAGGTTGTACATCCAGAAGTTCCTCCTTGCTGTTTTACTGTGGTCATTAAAAGGAGGTGCCCAGCTGCCATCAGAAGCGAGAACTGAGTAAGATGTTCTCTCTGCTGTGTCTTGGGACAATAGCAGATATCTCTGCCAAGTGAAATTTGTCAGAGCACTTATGTTATACTCCCACTTGACAAAAATACTAAGGTTTACCCAAGCAGCCTCAGCTGCTCTGAGTTCTATAGACCCCAGGTCTGCCCCACCTGAGTGGCTCTGGGCACTTTTGCTAAGGTCTTCTCCACCACTTTCCTCCCAGAGCTGGAAGGTTGCATCTGTTGTGGCCAATCTGAAGACTTACTGGTGTGGAGAACACACCCATTTGATTTTTTCCTATCCTTGATGCTGAAGGTACATGGCATGGGGAGAAATCACAGCTCTGGTATATATGCCCCAGTCTCCCCATCCTCCAGGCTCTGTGGTCATGAAGCCGTTGTGATGCTCTCCCTTCCACATAACTTCAAAGCTTTTATATCAGAACTACTATTCTGCTTTTCCCCTTTTTCATTTCTTCCAGGGGCTTGTTGCCTTCAAACAGTGACTGAAGTGGAAGGTGCTTCTGAGAACCATGATGTCCCTGGGTGTCAGTAAAGGTAATTTCTTTTCCCATCCCAAGCGGTTGGGGATCTGTCCACTGTCATGGCTTTCCTTTGCCTTCTTTGCTCACTTTTATCTGTGGTAACGTCTCTGCTCGACTCCTTCAGTGCAGTGTGTCCAAGGGTAGAGGACACCTCTTCCTTGTCTGGGACCTGCTCCAACCTGCAGCTCCAAAATAACATGCATTTGGCTATAATTTCAGTATCCATGAAGGTATAGAGATCTGGAGAGCTTATAGCCTGGCTGAGGTTTTGAGATGAGCAAAAGACTAATAAACTTCCATGTTATTCTCTTTTCAAGATCCTTCTTAAAACTCTCTGTCTTTGAAATGCCTACTGAAAATACAGCAGCGATCAGCAGCCAGTGCAGCAGCTGACCAGGATGGCTTCCCTTTATCTGTGTACCCACACCCTCTTGTTGTCTCTTCTAGAGATAAAAAACAAAAGTCTGTGGGCTGGAGACCACCCTTGTGCAGCGTGCAATATCCATACAGTAATGAGAAGACTGCCTTTATTATTAATAAACTCCTAATAATGTCTTATTAACCAAGGAGTGTGAAAAAAATCATACTGGGGCTACAAGTTGCTCTGAGTTGTCCCAGGAACATGCCCAAAGTGAAGAATTCTGTGGCAGACTGAGATGTAATTTTTAAGCAACAGATGCTCACAGGACCTTTAGATGTGAATAAATGGGATGATGCTTCCAAATCCGTAGGTAAGCTGAAACAGTAATATGAAGAAGAGTGGAAATGCCTTATTCATTTCCATTAGGCAATAGATTTAATTTTTTAAATTGAAAATTAAATTTTAGTGCTAAGAAAAACAGCCCTTCCCTTTCCGGGTGCTCCCCATGAAGAGTACTACTGCTGGTCCCTAAACTACACCCTGACGTAGATGCAGCCCTGCATAACTGTGCCTTTTAAGTGCTACTGCTAATTCCACGTGAGGAAGGACATCCTCATCATTGCTATAGCTGAGTTTTCCTTAGAGACTGTCCAATGTGACCAGTTGTTTAAAAGAAAAAAAAAAAAATAATCCTCCCCCTACTAAATAACATATACCTGAAGTATATGACAGTGTGTCAGAGATTCATCAATTTACTGCATGTCAGCTGCTCAGCAGTAACTACTTCTGGGCAGCCTTCTAGCCCATCATGAGCACAAGATACAGAGACTTAGCTGACCGTCCTTTCCTGGTAGCTAAATTGAATTATTTCATGTTTGCCACAGGCTAAGAGTGTACAGGCAGGCAGTTTCATTGGCTTGGATGATAAGAAGTTGTAAAGCTGCAATAACTTGTTGGTATCTCTAAAACCCTGAGCTGTATTGGTCCAAGTGTGACGAGGAGAGCAGGCTTGACGTTTTCAGCCTTTACCAGTCGTTTCCAAAATGGCAAAAGATGGAAGATAGTTAGAAATACCTAGAAAAGGAGATTTCCTTATCTGGCCTTCATCTGGGGAAAACAGCTATTTCCCTCAGAAGAAAATGCTGGATGGGGAATTTCACAGTTTAAATGTCTTTTTTTTTTTTTTTTTTTTTAAATACTAGCCAGCAATTTAGTCCAGCAGGACTTTGGCACTCCAGGGTGACTAATGCCCTTCACATCAGTCACCTGCACATTTCCTTCCCTTGTGAGAGACTGCTTCCCCTTCCCCAGTCTCCCATCTCCTTCCTTGCCCGCTCCGAAAACTTCTGGCTTTAATACTCTTCCCTATTAAACCCGTGCTTTTTTCACCCAATCTTTTTCCCACTGGGAGGACTTAGCAACTCCTAATCCATGACTTTCTGCTATTTTCTACATTTTAATTTTATGTTTTAATTGCCATTGCTGACTTTCTCAGCCAGAGGATGTTGCTGTTGGTCATGGCCTTGAACAGAGACAAAGAGCAGAATGAGAACGGTGGCAGAGTTGCTGTTGGACAGCAAAAGAGAGACCACACAGGCTAGGACATTTCCAGATTTGGGCCACAACCACACTGTTGGGGAGACATGGTTTGAGAATATGTTTTTGAAACTGAGCTTTGTAATGGAAATGTGGAAATGAGGAACCAAAGGACGTGTCTTCTCCAACTCTGACAGGCCACCAGAGAAAGCTGACAGCCTGGTGTTTGCATTTTACGGCTTACCTCTAACCCCCAACTCTTGGCTCAGCTTCATGCTCCAGACGTTATCATTCTCTCCCACAAGCCAAAAAAGCCTCATGCGAGAGCTGATGTGATGGGAAATGCTAGAGGAAACTTGCTGCTTTGTAAATATGTGACTAAACCACCCACTGAATGTCTTTGGTCTTCCTGAGAGAGAATGACTCATTAATGTTAAACAGTCCTCTGAAAGGACAGAAAAAACTGTATGAGATGAGGTGATGCATCAGCATAAATTGATCCTGAAGATTGGATGACAGCTTGTTTCAGTCTTTCATCAGAAGTGGCAAAAGACTCATTTGGTGTTTGAATCTTTGACTGAAAGGAGACCCGTGCTCCCTGCTCTCTGAGATTTACCCCGGCTCACCTGCTGATACTATGAATTCTTGCCCTTTCTCAGCAACCCTCCTCCTCTCTCCTTTCTTTCCCTCTGCCTCTCCTAGGACGTGTCATTCCACCCACGGATGAAGACCGCAGGAGGATCATTAAGCAGATGAAGGTTCGCACCACCCTGAAAGGAGATAAGAGCTGGATCCACCACCATAATTCAGACTCTGAGGATGAGAAAAAGAGCAGCCCGCTGTAAGTGTGGCCACTGAGGAACATGTCTCTTCTCCTTTCCCTTTCCCTCGTCAACTTCCCATGAGTACTCTGTTCTCCGGCCTACAGAAGCAGCACATGTGGTGCTAGCATGTTTTGGGGTCCCCATGATGCCAGGCGATGGCACTGCCAAAGGGAAGCAGTGCTCCTGTTTATTTTTGTTGAATGCAGGCTGGGAAGAAGCTCTGAGAAACGGCCTTTCCTGAGAGCTGAGAATCCAGCAGCACAGGCACATTTGAAGTCTCAGGAGAACTCTGAAGTTTTTTTGAAGCCAGATTGTGTTTCACTATCTCTGGAGTGACAAACAAAGGGGCAGACCTTGATGGGAGGGAGTTTAGGTGATAAAACAGCCATGTCTGCATCTCCCCCTGCAGCTCACAGGGCTGTGTCACACAGCCACCCTTGTACCAGGGAACACCACAATCTGCACCAGCTTCTCTTTATTTAGAAACAAAACCAAGCCCAAATTAGTCTTCTCTTAGCAACTCTCCCCAAAAATGCCTTGCCATGTTCAGTAAGATCAGAAGTTAATTATGTTATTGTGTTTTCTCTTTATTCAGGTCTGGACAGGCCGGTGGGGGATCCCCAGCCTCCACACCTATTGCTCCCCAGAATGACAGGTAATTTTGGGGACCTGTCCTGTTGCTTCCCTTCTGTGTTATCTCATGGGGTCAGTGCATGCTTTCACTGGTTTTTCACAAATGTGTGCTCTTTCTGCACCTCCTCATACCCACTTACTGCTGTGACTGGGTTGAAAAATATAGTCCTTGAGGAGAGCCTGCATTGGTCAGTATTAACGTCTTACAGACTGTCACCTTGTAGAGAGCATGGCTGATCTCCTGCAAAGTCCAGATGGATGAATGGATGGTTTGATGTCTTTAGTGCAGATGAATGGATGCCTTCAAGCTCACAATCCCACAAAATTACTGGTGCACATCAGCTCCTGTGCTGGCACAACTGTATGCTCTAAGCATGGGGGCTCCCCAGAGCAAGCGAAGCCCTGTGTCGGAGCTGAATTTCCTTCAGGGCCAGAGCCTGAGGGCTCTTCAGAAGCCCAGGAGCTTGTAGGACTAGTGTCCTGAAATGTAAAACTGTTGGAAAGAGCTTAGCTGCATGTGAGAGCTGTTTGCTAGCTGCAGTGCCATTGCTAGGAGAGCATTGCCCTCTCCCATGAGCAGTTTCCTGCTTCCTCTCCTTTTTTCTGTGCCAGCTCTTGTCACTTCTTGTTGCAATTAGACAGGATGGTTTCCCTGCCATGCCCTACCTCTTTCTGCCTCCCTCTGCAGCATAGTGCTTTATCAGGCACAGGATAAGTGAAAACAGGGATGTTTGTGACATTGGAAATGTGGGATCTGAAGGGGCATCTTCACACAAGTGTGTGAGGTCCTCAGGTTGAAAGAAGGTGAGTGACAGGGAGTGCAGAACACGCAGGATCTGTTTATACTTCAAAGGACAGGCATTTATATGACAAGCTGGACAACGTTTCAGCTTTCTTGCAGCTCTCATTCAAAGCTCAGTGCTCAGGGAACAGCTAGGCAATGGGGCTGAGAAGGTCTGCACCCTGCTGGTGCCTGTTCTGAGGACACCACAGAAACAAGAGCTTGGGGCTGTGCTCAGCACTCATTCTCCAGCTCATCCCATCAGGAGAGCTCCAGAGCTAGGCTGAGCCTGCAGTGAGTTTGCACTTCTGTGTTTGTGAAGGCAGCCAGATAAATTTGAGATTGACTGCCACCTCAGGCTTGTGGTGATGGGCAGTGTAAACCTGTCTTCCTGTTAAGCTCTGACCTGGTGGCTGACCCTGCTTGGAGCAGAAGGTTAGACCAGAGACCTGCTGAGAAGGTTAGACCAGAGACCTGCTGAGCTTTCTTACTGAATTATCTTGGTCCTAAGGGCACTTGGGTAGACAGGAAAAGAGGGGGTGGTATCTGGGCAGGAGTGAAGGGAGACTGTCTGAGCTCATTTGATGGGAACCAGGTCCTTGAGGCCCATCCTGGTCCTCACCTTCCTCTCAGGAAGACATCTCCAAGACAGCTTGAAGCAGGTTCCAGAGATGCTTCCTCTTGCCCTGGTGCAAGGGGCCAGATCCACACCTGATGGTATCCTTTTCCTTTCCCTCCAGGGTAGCTATGCCACACTCCCTTCCTGAGAATGGACCCTCAGAGAAGTCAGTGTGAAGATGACGTTTTCCTGTGATAAAACAACCAGGATCTCTGCTATATCTAATTTCCCCGCTGTGTGCCATCAATCTGGGGACTTAATTTTGAGCCAGAAAACACTAATGGCTAATTTTAATTGGCTAACTCTAAAATTCACTTTTCTTATAAAAATCTTCTATAGCACTTGTTCTGATGATTATTCATTTTTAAGGAATCCAAACTGAATTTTGGTGAAGCAGCTGAGGTATTACTCAGGGCCCGTTTAGCTAGATTTTTGACTTGACAGCCACGTGAACATTTCTGTTTAATACTGGTGCTGCTGCTGTTGGTTTTCCCCATGTTTCTTAACTTGCTAATGTCTGTTCTTTGCATAGGTCTTCTGCCCACAAGCCTCAGTCCGGTTACCTCATCAGGTTGGTATAGACTAGCATATATTTGGGCTGTAGGGGAAGGACAAGATCAGGAGCAACAAGCATGAAAACTATGGCTATCTCTTGGGTTCTCCTATTAGTTAGGAACATTACAATGCTCAGGGAATAACTTAGTGAAGAGATAGTCCTGAGAATTTTGTTTAACAGGTAGTTTGGTAATGTTAACAGGAAATCAGATCTTCCCTGTATGATACAATGATCACACGTGGAAGGATTATTGTGCTGTGAGACCATTCCACCACCCTTGTGATCAGCGCAGCACCAGCGATGGGGCTTGTGTGCTTCAGCTTCCTCAGACACATGGATTGCTTCCCACAGAGACTCTGATGCCACCATAATCCTAAACAGGTTGACAAGCCCTGTGATACCATACCCAAGCCTGTGTACGAGCTGATTTTAGAATCAGAATCAATTTTACCATGTTGTCTAAGGCCAGGAGGTAGGAAGATGGGATTTTTTCCAGGATGACTGTCCCGAGGAAGCACCTTCTAATTCTTGGGGTCCTGAGCCAGTACCTTCCTCCCAACAGGACACACAGACACTGTTAGGCTTTAGAGTGGCTGCAAGTCTCTAAATTCTCGTTCCAAACTCTGTCCAGCAAAAAATTCAATATGTCTCTATTCCTATCAGAGGGGTGTTCACAAGAACCATTGATAAGACCTCTTCTGTGCCAGATTCTTCATCTTCTAATGAAGCACAAAAAAGGTATGTGTGTGTCTTCCTCCTCTTCATGAAAATGAGCTTCTAAATATTGTGCAAATTTCTAGTCATCCTCTTACTTTGGTCAGTGCTTGTGGGCTTCCACTGAGCTCCACTAAATCCCTGCTAAGTGCTGGAAGGTGCGGCTGTCATTTGACAGCTCCGCTCAGCAGACACAGGAAAAAGACAAGGCATCAAACTCCACATTTTCCTCACCAGGGCATGGAGTGGCAGTTGGCAGTGAAAGTACTCATGGGTTTGGGTTTAATTTGTCGAATAGTTTTGAGTGGGGGACAAATCACAAGGAGTCCTTGCAAAGCCGTAACACTTCATTTTGATGTTTTTAATGTGGTTTAGTTGTTTGTTTTGAAACCTGTCTTGTGAGAGGCACTTACATTTAATTCTAGTAAGATCTAGTAAGTAAGCAAGCAAGCATGACTCTGATCTAAGCAGGTGCTTTGTAGCACCTCATGTGAAACCTTTTGAAACCCCATTTTATCCTCTGTTTTGATTCAGCTGGGGAGCATCCCCTTCCTTCTCACTGGCTGATTTTGGGATGGAGCGGCACCGTCCCACGGAAGGGTATGCCCATACTGTCTCTGACAACTCACAGTGGCCCTGGAGAAGCAAAGTAGACCTCAGATCCTAGTCTTAGGCTGTGAAAAGACAGCAAATGCTGCCCTTAAATTAAATAGAATTCCCTGAATTCAGAGAGTGGATATTTGGGATCACCCTGTTTTTCCCCATCATGTGGAACATGAGCTCACCTGAGGAAGAGGGTGGTGAAGTGTGAGAGCTCAGGAGGGTCATGTTAACGGATGTGATTGTCCATCTGCAGCACTGCCGCGAAGAGACACGGCCTGTGCCGTTCTTCCTCTGGCTACAGGATGACCACTGAGGATTACAAGAAACTGTGAGTGTGCAAAGGGGAGCAGCACTTTCTGTCCGTGCACAAGCTCAGCAGCACCTGAGCCTCAGTGATGAAGTCACCTGCACATGGATGCCCCTGTCCAAGACAGCCAGGCATGGCTTCATCAGCTGAGCATTGCAGAGTTTTCACTAGGATCTGAAGCAGGTCCTGGTGGTACCTCCAGGCCTGTGTGACCCATAAGGTGTTCTTTGAACTGGTAATGGCCTTTGTGTGGAGTGAATTGTATCACTTGGTAGAAATTATGGCAGAAACTGGAGGATGCAGCCTGGGGACTTGGTTTACAGCATTGCTGGCCTTGCTGAAAACAGGAGAAAGGAGGGGCCTTACGGCAAAACAGCACTGCTGACATTTCCTACACAGCTTTTCATGTTCAAAAACTGTGGCTCTAATCTGAAATGCAGCTGAGCATTTATTATGAACCAGCTCTAGGCTTAACACCTATGCTAAAAACCCAAAATCCTATGCAGACATGCACACCCCAAAGTGCATGAAAAATACAAGTGTCTTCCACACTTGTGTGCAACACTTCTAGGGTCTGAACTCATGTCCACGTGCCCTGCCCTTGGATTTACCTTGGGTTTTGCTCTGCAACAGGCTACAGAGACAGTTCCCTTACCTGGCTCTCCCCTTCCCTTTCTGTTTCAGAGCTCCATATAACATCAAGCAAAAATCAGTGGACTTGGATGAGGATGATGTGCCTTTTACTCCAGATGAACATAAAAAGAGGTAAGCCCTCCAGGTAACCACATTTTTCTTGCAGGGGCAGTGACAAGTGGACTTACTTCAGTTATACTGTTCATTACTGGGAGGGTCAGTTTGATGATGGCTGAGCCATTGGGGCTGATTGCAATAAAATAATAATAAGCAGATATTTCTACACAGAGCGCATCTGTGCCCACAGGCGACTGCACTCCCAACAAAATATAATTAAAAGCCTGACATGATTCAACCTGACAGCATACCCCAATTAATTTGGCAGCTGGAAATGGTTGTGGAATCCATCAGCTGTGTAGTGTCTATTTGAAAAGATAGAGATGTACAAATATCCTGGCAGTAACAGGCGGAGCCCACCTCCCACAGCCTACATGTGCACCTTTGAGTCTGGACCACTTGGGGACTTGCATCTAAGTCCAGATCCAGAGAGGTCTGTCATTCTCATACCAGGAGTAGAACGTGTTTTGTGGTAGATCTGCATCTGATGCAGCCAGCGTCTTTGTTGCTTTCAGTCAAGTTTCTGATTTTGTATCTTTTCCTCAGATACAAGATTTTACAAATGAAAACTTGGTAATTTGCCCCCTGACAATGAACCAGTAAAAGTGCTTTCAGAGATCTGCATTCCTCCCTTGGTACATCTAGTGGTAGATAAATGTGTAGACACATACATCCCATGTAGCATGTCAGCCATAAAGCCTGTGTCCCATTTTTTTGTCCGGCAGTATGCAATATTGCAACAGTCCAGGTCATGAAAAGGGGAGCTCCCTCTGCCCTCCTGGAAGAGGAGGTATTTTTTTTGGTTTCTGCCTGACACTTCACATGCACGGAAAAGTGCCATGGCCCAGCACAAATGATACTAAAGAAACAGATAAAGATATTATTACTCCTCTTAGCTCTGGCTGGATTTCTGCTCCCCAGAACACAGGAGCTCTGTCAGGGTTAGCACAAGCCTCCACTGGGTTGTTCACCTATTGCCTCTTCAAGGCTGCAGCCCACAGCCACTAACAGAATGAGCAGAATGTGACCCCTTTCCTCCCTTCTAGGACAGAGGCGGCCAACAGTGTCCTGAGACGCACTGCCAGCAGGGAACGTGCCTACGTCCTCTCAGCAGCCAAGAAAAGCAACGGGTGAGTCTTCAGCATGCGGGTGTGGGGAAGGAGACAGGGAAGAGGCTGTTGAAGGCAGTCTTACAGGGGTGGCAGCCTCACCCAAGACTCTCTGAAGGTGATGGGTACTTTTCCAATGAGTGGAGAAGACATAGCTGCTGTTTCTCTAGAAGTGCCAAGGATTTCTGCAGGTTTCTGCAGGATTGGGAAAATCCTCTGAGAGTCATCGGAAGTCTTCCTTACTGAGAGGGATGAAATTTCAGGAAGAGAAAACCCACAATAGTCCCTAATTCCCTGAGGCCCACAATCAAGAATTCAACTTTCAGACTCAGTTCTTAGTACAACTCTCTCCAGTATTGTTGCATTCAAGGGGAAAATCAGAACAAATATAAACTGCATCCAGTATGAATCAGCTTTTCGCAACAGAGTTTGCCTTTTTATTGTGTCTGAACAATAGCTAGATTTAAAAGATCCTGATCTTAGGTGCAGCTTCAAAATAGTTCTGGGGGGAGAAAAAAGCATAACAGTAATGTGTGGATGTATTACAGGAATGTGAAGGATGTGTAGGAGCCACTGGTGCTCAGGGCTCTGTTGTCCATCTCTTTCCTGGGAGGGAAAAAAAGGCAGATTTCCAAGGTCTGTGATTTCCCAGGAATCATGATAGTGACTTTTTTGCAGCTCACTTTCACTCTAAATCCTTTTTCCTCTTAACATAACTCAGTGTGACACAATGAGGCACCAGGAGGTTGCTCGTGCGGGAGGAAGAAGGGAGGAGATGCACCAGCAGCACGTCACTGTGCCCAGAACGAGAGAAGTGCTTGGATAGGACTTTAAGGGTGTTTGCACTGGGTGTTAGTTCCTCTGGTGCAGAGTATTGTGTGGTATGGAGGGAGGCAGGTTTCTATGCAGGAAGAAAAACAGCCATCAGGAAAGGATACAATTAAAAAGGCCCTTTGGGGAAGCTTCTTTACTTCACATGTTATAACTAGCTGCTCTTCCTATTTTTATTCCCTCTGCTCTGTAATTTGCACAGGTTTAACACACCTGGTCACTGTCAGCTCTGCCCAAATGGTGTTACGTGACCCCTTAAATGCCTTGCACCATATGGGTCAATTATGGGTTAGAAACTCTGTGGGAGCTGCCCCTGCCTAAGGTGTGTCTTTACCTCCAAACTTCTAACCGTTGCCTTCATGCTTCCTTTACAGCAGCCCAACACAAGAATTTCCACCCTTGTTTGCCAAGAGGTAGGTCACTGACCCTCTGGAAGTACTGCTGGCATTGTGCATCTGTGTTGTGTACCAGGGCTGCTGTTAAATGCTGGGATAGGAGATCCCCAGGTGTTCCAAAGCAGAGGAGGGACACTTCTTTTATAAAGGAGGTTCTGGGTTGAATCACGCTGGCTTTTGAGAGTCCACAGTGTTGTAAACACCAAGAATACAGTAGTGACAATGCTTTGGGTTATGGGCAACCTGAAACAAGGAGAGACTCGTTCACTGCCTTTATATTTCCAGGGAAGGCTGGCTCCAACCAGCCAGATGCATGCTCTTCAGGCATTAGGCATGTAACTTCCAAAGCAGTCAGTGCGATAAGGAAATGATGCTTAAGGCACTCTCTGGAATTTAGGCGTTCAACTGATGCTATTTGTAAAGTGACTGTGATGGCAAAACGCCACTGATCTCGCTTTGTTCAGCCAGTTGAGATGCTCACCATTAGCAGAGCACAGGGAGCATGAGGAGCAGGAAAAATCTGCCTCTAGGGGAAACAGAGGGAAAACATAGCTTAAGGGAAAACAAGAATGAACTGGCTGAATTAGCTAGCAGTGGGAAATGGGAAACAATGTGGTATTTGTCTCTCTTTTTGGCTTTTGAAAGAATTGAGATAGAAGAAGAGGAAGGACAGCAGAGGAGGAGTCCAACTGTGTCTGGTTCATGCAGGTTCGCACCAGATGACAACAGGTATTTACCTCATCCTGGAGTCGTGTGTTGACTGCCTTTGATTTTAGGGCACACTGATTTGCCATCTTTGCTGATAACTGCATTTTTCTGCAAGGTAGCAGCTATATGAACACAACTAGAGATGGAGGTTTTTCTCAGAAAATCCTGATCACCCCTTTTTTGCAAAAAGGGAAAGATCCAAAATGAAAAATGACGTCAGCTAACTTCGTGAAACAAATGGGCAGGCATGGGGACAGGGCTAGAGTGTCATAAAGTACCCAGCTGACAGCCCTGTGGTGTGAGAAACTGCATTTAACCACGGGCCAACGCTAATGTGAGTGGTACGGTGTAAACCTGCCTCTCCCGATCACACTCCACAACCCAATCAGTCCTGTCTTCACAAGGTGCTCATATGCCACAGGAATGAGCCTGGTGGCACTTCTGGAAAGACAACTTGCAGGAGGAGTCAGAGCAGCCACCAAGCAGCCATCAGATAGTAATGATTTTCTTTTACTAGCAAATTTGGCTGCGTGAACTGACCCCATCACCTAGACATGAAATACTCAATATCTCATTATTTCCAGTCCCCTGAGCCAGCTCTCTGTTTTCATTAGACTTTAGATTTAATTATTCTACTGTGATGGCAACAGATAGGTGTGACTGGAGAGGTTTGAGAGGTTCATTATCTTTAAATTGATCTTTGCTTTGATGGGAAATGTTAGCCTCGTTTCAAGCCCCCAGCCCCTTTCACAGGCTACTGTGAAGCCCAAGCATACACAGAACTGTGTGGAGCAGTGACAGACAAGTGCTGTGGTACGCAAGACCTGGGGCCAGGCTCTCTCTGGTGTAACAGGGCAGTAGTGACACCGTCCCTTAGTCCACACTGGTCAGGGACAGCTGGCACATGGTGTGGGTCTGAGTGAGACCAGTATGCAGAAACGTTTGGCTGAAATGGAAATGTTTGCCCTAGGAGGGCGAATCCTTCTCTGTTTTCAAGCAGATTCATTTAATTTGGGATTCAGCCCTCTCTTCGTGCTCTGAGGGGTGGCTTGATGCCAGGCAGCAGCATTATTAGCTTCTCTGCCACTCTGGTCCTTAGTGGGCCCAGCAGGGAGTCCAATAAATGGGGCCTTTCAGCCCAAATTGCTTTGTTTTCAGGATGAAGGAGCTGCCTCATGAATTTTGGTAGCAATTTTGTGCCGTTGTGGTGCAGGTTTGAGGCAGGGCTGGGAAGCAGTTACCCTCCTTTCCTCACGTATTACATACATGCACAACAGTGAAATCAATTTTGTGAATGCACTGAGCTTTCATCTATACATTTGGGGAAGTTGGGTTTTAGTGCAAACTGAAACACTGGGGACAGAAACAGCTCCAGCTGTGTTAAATAGGAAAAGCCAGTTTCTAAAGACCAAGTATTTCAGCAGAAAGGCAGATACTAGTCACGTTAGTGCAACAGTGTGTAAGGACAACTCTGTGTGTGAGTCCCTGCACAGCAGTGTTTGACCTCACTACCCAGGCAGCAGACACAAGCTGGGAGCCAGAAAGCAGGATGTGTGGCCCCCCGGGAGAAGGCACCTAAAAAATCTTCTATCTTTAATGCTTTGTTACTTTTTTTTTTCCCCTGTCAGTACTAATGGGCTAAGAAAAACCACCTCTGGGTCCTCCTGGAATGAGCCAAAGACAACAGCAGTATCTCCGTCCACGTAAGTGTTACAGCACAGCCAGGATGTCTTGGACATCTTTTGCAGTTGTACCAGCCCACATGTAGCTGTAGGTCAGAGATTTCTGTGGGCACCCCTCTGGGAGTTGAAATGAACCACATTTGTCAGCCTTGTACATGGGAGACTTTTCTTAGATGCAGGCAGCTGCTTTAAGAAAGGTTTTATGTCTGAAATCCATGTTATGTCCAGCAAAAGTGCTCAAAACCTGAAAGGAAAAAAAACCATGCATGCTGAACTCTTTCTTGCCAAATATGTGTAGGGGAATAATTTTCAGTTACTTTCAACTTTGATTGAATTCATGACTATAGTATAAAAAATGCTGAAACGGTTTTCCACAGTACTGCAGGCAGCACTTTGGTTACTGACCTTGTTCTGTTATTTTTATTCTTTGTGTGTCATTGGCAGAAGGTAGATGTTCCTGGCAATATCAGTATTTTTAATTTAAAAATCGCTTCTGTTAAGATGACTTTGTAAGTGAATGTATTGAAAATGGTCATGTTTGTTTTCCATTTTATTCACAGAAAGGAACACTTCAATGCAGGAAAATTTTGGCCAGCTGCAGTGGGGAGCTGGTTTGTTCAGGAATGACAGCTTTTTATTTTCCTTCTCTTGCAGCCCTGAAACAGACAGTAAGAGCCAACCAACCACACCCTTAAGTGAAACTTCAGAGAGAATCTCCACTTCTACTGAGTTCAGGTAGGTCTATTGGCCCTGCATCATGCTAAAGCTCCACTAAGGATAGCAAGGGCCATGCTGCACTGGAGAGTTTGGCTCTGTGTGGTGGTGTTTTCCCAGATACACATGATTGTGCTGGACACAGTGCAGTCATGGAACAATAAATACTATAGCATAGGCAATCAAAGAAAGGAGCGCTTTACAAAAGCATTAGCAATCTGGGAGGAAATATACCCAGATGGAAGCTGTGGGCCTCCCGCGGCTTGAACACTACCCAGTTCATTATGATGGGAATACAAGCGCAAAACCTGCAGACCTTTCTGTCTCCCAGACTGATCAGGCTTTCATTTTAATCCAATCCCTGCACTGTACATAGCACACTTCCCAACAAGCACCTTGCTGTACCGTTCCTATATCTCGCATCATGTCCCCTCAACTCCCTGCCTAATTGTTCTCGCTGTTTTGCTTGCAGAAATGGTGAAAACAGACAGGTCCCTAATGGAAAACCCTCATCTGAAACCGTGTCACAGCATGGGAACGGGTAAGGAGTTAAGAAAAGCTGATCTGTGCTGCTGAACATAAGGCATAAACCTGCTTTTTGCTCAGAAATAATATATACCTGCTAGTGGTCTCAAACAGATGGGATCTCTCCAGTCATGATCCTGGGCTGAATCCAAGAGCATCATCTGCTCGCTAAGCTGCGAGTTTGTCAGTTTTCTCTACTCTTCCTTCACCTCCCTCAAGGATTCTCCTCTCTGGCTCAGTCCCTAAAGAGTCTACTTCATCCATTTTTATTTTATTTTTTTTATTATTTTTTGTACTACTCCAATTGCCCTCCCACTGCCGTTCCAGAGGGGAGCTTCTTACACCTGTGAGGGATGTGCTGAACCTCAGTTGCTGGTGTCTCCTGCTAACATTGGTTCTGGTCCTCTGCACCCTGTAGACAGGCTGAAAGGGTGGCTGGACAAAAAGGAGAAGTGTAGAAAGCTCTATTGTATGGAGGAAAACCTAAGAAAGAAGGACCTGCTTTGGAACCTGAAGGCATGGGTACAGGCACTGGACACATTAAAGGGCAGAGCTCTGCCACTGTGTAGCTGCGCAGTGAGAAAGGGAACTTGTGGCTGAAGGCGGGGAGGCTTCTGGCCCCCCTGAGAGAGAGAGGTCACTCCCTCCTTGTACGCTTATGGCCAGTAGTCTTTATCCTGTGGACTGCACACAGGAGCATTTCAGATTTTTAAAATATACCCCATATTAGCAGGGCTCTTTTTGTTCTCAGTGTTACCACTCTGAATGTTTTGGCTGTGTCTAGACTGAAGTAGGCAGAGTTGTACATGTGGCCTCACCTTTCACTCGATTGTGCCTAAGCCGCAGTAGAAGGCTTGGATTCACTAAATTAATTTCTGTAGGATATACAGTTAATTGCAACTCACTCTCCACCTGTGAAGATAAAGCTAGAAATGTTCCCAAACCGGTATCTCAGGCTGAAGCAAAATCTAGAGTGCTTGAGAAAAGGTAGAGGCTGGACTATTGTCATGGTCATTCAGCTGGGGCCCATAAATACATCCTTGTATGTCATTGCAGGGACAGCCTGATTACAATGCACTCATTGTGCTTGGGGTCGTTTGGGTCACATAGCTGCTCCTAATTGTGAGGCAGTCTCCCAGAGAAATTAGAGGATGCCTCATTACTTAAGCCACCTAAAACTGGAGAGAGAGTAATTGGCAGGGAAGGAGGGAGACAGACGCGCAGCTTGACAGGTCTGGGGGAGTGCAAGATGGGTGTAGGGTCCAGCTGGTGGACCTGTAGGATGGCCTTTATGGCCTGTGAGTAGAGAGAGAACAACTGTTGTAGGGCACTTAGCCTCACCCAGGCAAAGAGGTAAGCAGTACCTTGCTGCCGGGAGCAGTGTAACCCATGAACTGAGTAACCCATGAACTGAGTAACCCATGAACTGCAGTCAGGCCCACTGTCTCAGAAGGTTGGCCCTTCCTATCCCGATATGTTGAGTTAGCCCCACTTTGTGCTCCTCCTAATCAAATGTTAGTAGACTGCTCTAGGATGATACAATATAAATGCTGTCAGGTCATATCTCACTCGATTTTCCTTTTTCTAGTGACAAACCTCTGAAGGAAAAGTGGGATGAACTGGCCCCCAGAGCAACTGTGGTTTCCACAAATGGAAGGTAGAGTTAGTGTGAAATTCCTTTACTGGCTTGAGCATTCTGCAAATCATAAACGGCTGCTTTTGAGCTGCCTGGAAATTCTGAATGGATATTTACTGATGGAAAAGCACAGTTCAGTCTGTGCTTTGCAGAACTGTAGCAGTTTCTCTAAAATTCTATATAAGAAGGGGTAGGAAAAGAAAACACTATGCTGTTTAATAAAATTGTTTAATATTTTGTTCCAATTTTTTTCTTTAGTTTCTAGGATAGGAAAAAATAATCACTTTTGTGGGTCATTTCTGCATTTTCCAGGTTTATTCCCAAACCTAAACAAATTCTGGAATATAATTTTTTTTACTTTGGGTTTTTTGGGGTTTTTTTTACATTATAGAGAGGTTCACACTGGATATCTCTGTAGGCTTCCAACCCCCACCTAACTATTTACTTCTGCAACAAGAGACGCCCTTAAAAATCCAAACAACCAAAAAATTGTGTCCTGACTCTTAAGGTATTGTGGAAAGTGATTAAAGATCCCATAATCACAGGCAGTACAGTGTAGCTGAGCTGGCTCTTGTCTCCAAAAGCTCAAGTGAAATCCACCATCGCTGCTCTGCTCGCCCTTTGTGTGTATGAGAATCACCTGCCCCCAGAACTCCAGGACCTTGGCAGGATCTTGACCCTCTCGTGCGCACCAGCGTTTCTGGCATGTGACCAAGCTGATAGCCAGTGGATCTCCTTAGCCTGGGCTACACACTGTGCTGCTTTTCACTGCTGCCAGTGGACCTTGCTGGAGGCACACCTCCCTCTCTAGAAAACACTGGTTTAATTTGATCTGGAAACCTCTGTGAATCTGAGAGTACTTCTCAGCGATCCATTGAAGGTGACTAAAACAACTCCGTTCCTGCCTGTTCTGTGGCAGCGTGTGGCAGTCTCTGTGGCAGCCCCTTTTCTAGGGAGTCAGCACCCTTGCTGGAAAAAATTGATACACAAGAAAGGTCACAAAATGCGAAGAGCAGTGGCTGTGCTTCTGTCCTGGCCAAGAAAGAGGAAGTGAGGGAGGAAAGGCATTGCCCCTACGGTATGCATAAGAGGAGAAGTTCAGTGAGAGGTGTTCACTCATGGGCTGTTCGCTGCCCACAGCCTGGAAACCAGAAAACAGAAATATACGATTTGTGAATCAAGACACCTGAAGTTTCCCGTTTTGTCAGCTCCCCTGAGACAAGCTAGAGGATGTCAGGGCCTTGCCTCCCCTTCTGTGCGTGCAGATGGAGGTGCCTGGGTTGCAGCTGTAGGCTATAGGACATCCCACTGTTTTTGGAAGAGTCCTGGCTTGAATTTCCAGATGACTCCATATCACTGGCATCTGTCATATGTTGATGATGTTCAGAGTTACTAAATGCTCCTTTGTACTTCATATGCACTGAATTTCCCCGAAGTTTCTTGCCATTTCACCTGTAGAAATATACTGAGGAACATCTCTGGGAAGTTTTAGGGATTTCCTCCTCTCTCTTTTATTAAATGCATAAGAAAATAATTGTAGAACATTACCCAAACCAAACCAAAGATGCTTTCTAAAGTTGGTGTCTCTCCTTTTCAGTTATCCTGAACACACAGAAGCCAACAATGGATTTTACTCACCAAAGTAAGTGTAAACCTATTAACAGTGTAAAATTCAATTTTTCTGCTCAATTTTAGAGTGAGAAGGCTCTTTTCCTGACCTAGTACTGCCCTAACAAATATGTTCCAAGAGCAGCACTTGCAGGCACTTGCGAAATAGGGGGTGGACTTGATCCACCAGCTCAAATGGACTGAGACCTTTCAGCTTCTTTCCTTGCAGTAGCATGAGTTGGTTGGATTTATGTCTCTGCCCTTCAGGTCTGCTGCAGGAAATTTACTGAGCTAAGCAGGAAGGAGGAAAATGTGTTATGTTTGAGACAGGAAAATCTCAAGTTTGATATTTTTGCTTTTTACTCTGTTCTCCAACTTGCTAGGCTTCCTTCTGTGACCCACGAATCTCCCTCCCTTACCAGGTCCAACTCTGGTTGCAGGGATATACCTGGAGATGCTACAGAAAAGCTGCACCGTCAGTACGAGACCTCTCACTATCTAGACGATGCAAAGCCTGAACCTGCAAGGTCAGAGCCTGGTGCTGGGACTGACAGTGCTGCTCACAGAAGCCAGATGTGTGTGTGTGTGAGAATAAAAGTAACACATCCAGAGTAGAGCTGGAAGCAGAATCCAAATTGGGCACCAAAGCAAGGGGAACCAGAAAATCCTAAGTGGCTAAACAGTGGGAACAGCATTCTTTCTGTTCAGTGTTACACTTCAACTTCTTTCTACAAAAGCAGCCTGGGAGCAGATACAGCAGCTTTATCATTGCTTTTAGCATTGATCTCAAAAGTGTCTTCATTCCACATGCTTTTTAGAGCATGCTTGCTCCCCTGACAGTGTCAGAGGTGCAGAGTCAGGGAAGAATTGCTACTGTTCACAGAAAACACACCAGTCTCCCTGAAGCTGCTTTCTTCACTCACTTTAGTCCGTTATTTTGGGACTTGACTCCATGTATTGGTGTACCAAAGGACTTGAGGTGAGTAAATGTCTTCAAACTTCCCAGCTGAGGTGAGGAGGATTACAAGGCTCCCAGTAGGATGCTGTAAAACCCAAGACCTAGAGTGATATAGGAACATCTTCCCCGAAGTTATTTGTATTGTACTTTGTCCCAGGTGCATGATCCTGTGCGAGGCCAGAACAGCCTTGTATCCAGCCAAGACATCTAAATTGAGGCCAAGTAACTGCATTAGTTCTGCTAACAGCTTCTATTCTTCTTGATTAGAGATAGTGAAAATGTCTTTTTTTCTGAAGGAAAATCAGTTCTTTGAGAAAAATTGCTTTCTGTTTTCTGGTCTCATATAAAGTGCAATGTTATTTCATGCAAGTCCCCCTTGACGCCTTTGGCAAGCTATCAGGCTGAGGTTCCTTCCTTTTTCTGACAGGTCTAGCTTACAGTCTGATGTCCCTTTTCCTCCTACTGAGAGAGCCCCTGTGCACCTAGATGACACAGAATATTCCTTTAAAAGGTAAAAGTGAGGTAAATTTAATGGGCGTATGAGTAATACTGAGGATTAAGGGAAATCTGAATGGGGCAGGCACAGAAAGAGGCTTCTTTTCACAGCTTTTGTCCCAAAGACAAAGGCAAATGTGCTGAGGTTTAAAGTGCAGCTTGGAAAATAAGCCAAGAGGTTTGCATTGTCTCCCTCCTCCATCTTCTTTAATAGGAGCCAAGCATCACAGCTTTTTTTCTTCTCTTCGTGCTTGTGTGCTTGGCAGGGGTCAGTCACTACCTTCTCATTCACTGGTGATCCAGTGAAATGCTGCAGTGATGCTGGAGCGGCAGCAAGGGAGCTGAAAGGTAGCTGAAATACACTGAAATGCAACTGTAGTCTAAATATGGTCCCTAGAGAAAAACCCTGGTGCGGGATAGTGAATGGTACAGATTGACACAAGCCTTGCCTGGTGAGTAGGTAGTATTCACTAGTGCAAGGATTCATGTGCCAATTGTTAAGGATGTAATGGGCCTTCCTTTGATTATCAGATCTGTCCTGGGCTACGAGGAGAGAAGCAACACCCCAGAGAGCAGGTACACGAGTCCTGAGGTCCCAGCATACAGCAAGCCTTACTGGAATGAAGAAACGTAAGGACCTGGGGTGCTAACTCAGTGTTTGCTAATATATTCTTTGTCCTTGTTGAAAGCCATGGAAGTACTGATTGCTCAGGAAATATCCAGCACAAGAACAGCAGCATAATAAGGGCCATTTGTCCAAGCAGCTCTAAACTGCTCCACTGTCCAGAATCCACTGAAGTAGTAAATTCCCTACTGTGTTTACTGAAGACTAGCCACATAGCAAATGCATTTAACATTTCCCAATTTCTTCCCGGCAGCCCCTAGCCTTGCAGCATGTGGCACAGTTCAGCCCTGATCTCCCTTCCTCTCCGCCTGTCCTGTGCTTATGAGTCTGGACAGAGATGTCTGCCACATCCTGTAGCAGTCCTGGGGCGGGATGGGAGTGTGCATCACCCTTGCCTTCTGCAGGGAGAAGCCCAAGACACGGAGCCAGATAGGAGCTGGGGCAGTAGTACAATGGGGGCACGCTCCTGGGAGTCCATTTGCATGGACTGGTACAGCTTTTGAGTACTTTGGATTTTACAGCCTAGTGTGGAGATGGCAGAGGTCTCTAAACACTCACAGGAAGAACAGCCAAACAACTATCATCATTGCTTCTACAGCACTGTACACCCTAAAAACTTAGTGGAGGCAGCTACAGTGCTCCTGGGGGGGTCGGGTGTGTCCTATCCCACTAGATAAGCAAACAGAAACCCCGTGAGCTAAAAAGTAGGTCCAACTCTTCTCTGAGAGACAGCAGCATTGTTACTCCAAAGGTCCAGTGCAAAGCCAACATGCATCCTGACAAAAGGGAGTTTGAGCTGGAAAGGCAAGGGGAGATGAAGCTGTGTTGAGTGGTGTCATTGGATATGCTGAATGAGTGAGTCTGGCTACAAAAATAACTTTCAGAATATTGGACAGGGAGGAACATTTCAAATTCAGCCTCAGGTGTTATCAGACACTGTATCAGGTGTGATGCCTGTCCTGGCATACACATCCTGATATATGAGATAGCTACAATAAATAATCCGATACTCTGCAGGTCTACTGTTGTGCTAGAAAGCGGCGTGTTTGTCTAAAGACATGAACTGGTATTTTAAAGAGCTGACTTCAGTGTGTGAAAATGTTGCTGCTTGACCCATCCATTGAATTCCCAGCAGTTCAGCAGTGTTTTGTGTCGTGCTGAAGTCAGTGCTTCATTGTGCTGGTTACAGCTTAGCCCATGCAATATCCTCCACCAAACCCTTGTGACTCTTTCTTCTCAGTGTGCATTGAACTGAGCTTTTCAGATGCTTGTGCCTGTAGCCGCAAGTGGGGTTTCTTTTCCTTTGCTAGGTCTTCCCAAGATTTCAAAGAGGGAAGCACCCCTAGAGAAAGGGGGTGTGAGAGCATGCGGGCCTCAGAGGACTATAAACCAGAGCTGATTCAAGAAGGGTAAGTGGTCAGTAGAACTCACCCACAGTATCTGTTCACTTCATAATTCTCCACGTCTTATTCTGTTCCCAATGTAACTGAGACCACAGAACAGCTCCTCTGCTTTGCACCCAGGAATTAGAAGTGTCTAACCTTCAGTCTGAGGAATTCTGACATGAGTGCTTTCTCCTGTGCCTAACATTTTTCTTCTGTGACAGTCTTGGGTGAAAGGCCTTTAGCTACCTTGCTGCAAGCTAGAATGGGATCCGTACAAATGATTCCCATCAGATTTGGTACCAGGGCAGTTTGGAATAGCTCTGGCAAAACAGTGTTTCCTGCTCCCTGCCTGATTGGTCCTGTTTTGAGAATGGATGTCTATCCACCCCAGCATGTTCTCCACTGCCTTAAGCACAGGTCTTTTTTTTTAGGTTTTCAGACTCAAACAGCCATACTGAGAAGGGGCAAGAGCCTCCTGACCATGATGTCCACCCAAAGCCTCCCAGGTCGAAGGAACATACTGAACATGAACCCAGCTTGAATAGGTAAGGAATCAGATAATTACCTGCCCAGCCTTTTCCTGTAGGGTTAATTCATTGCACGTCTTCCCCCACTTACATACACTGATAAAATCTTCTCCCAGGCTCCCCTTTTGTGCCTGATTCTAGTGCTGCTTCTACTGAGTGAACCTTTTACCATGGTTTTATATGAAAGCCTGGGAGAAAACATCCTCAGTAGCTAGAGGCATCAAACACTGTCCAGCTGGACTGTCAGGAGTTGCTGCCTAGACCTTGACTTTGGAATCAGAGACTGCCTCTGGAGACATATGCCAATAAGCAGCCTAATCTGGCATGGGGTAACACCTCCATGGTAATGCTGGGTCTCATTTCTGAATTTATCCAGTCAGCATCAGGTCTCAGGCTGTACTCTGGTCACCCTGGCACAGCACTATTTTCCTTCCCACTGACCTGTGGCTCCACTGGGTTTGTGGTGGCTGTCTCAGTGCCTTCAGCCTGCCTCATGCAAAACAGTGCAGGGCTGTATGTCTGAATGGAAGGACTTTGTGGACTGATTTCTTTGCTTTTGTCCGTATTTTCCCCCTGAAATTGAAGAGTTAAGGCTCTTGGTCAAATTGGGCTTCTTTGCGTGTGTGTTTCAGTGAACAACCCATCTTCAAACCAACTTGTAAAGCAGATTGCTTTTCTCCCCCAGGTCCATGCCATGCTCCAAGGACAGCACTAGTGGGACCATGGACATTAACAAGGGGATATCGCCCTGTGTGCAGAGTGAAGAAGTCACTTCAAGAAGGCAAGAGAAATAATGGGCTGGCTTTTTCTGATGAGAGAACATGGGGAATTTACTGCAGGTGGTTCTGGAAAAGGGACTGAGAATGCTGTGTTTGGGCTTTCTTTGTGAGTGCATGGAGATACGTAGTGAGTGGTGGGACAGCAGAGTGCAGTTAGTGAGGACTGTGGAGGAGGGAGCTCAGGAAGGGGCACTGGGAAAAGCAGCAGGGAGAGAGCAATGGTGTCACTGTTCTGTCCTCCTGGGTTCTCCTGATGAACGGAGCTATCCTGGATGTACCACAAATACTCCAAATTGTAGTTCATCATGCAGGGAAGAAGCAGCTGTTCCCAGTCCCCAGGAATGTGAGTAAAAGTTAGACTGCTGAAGAAAAAAAGTTACAGAGAGAAAACTTCCCCTTTCTCTCCAGTACCCCTCAGCAAAGTGACCAAGATGGATAAAACTCCATCTGTTTCCTACTCCATGCCTCCCCCCCGTCCACATACTCCCTTTGGATAAGCCCTCGAGCTTAGCTAGTTACTGAGAGAAATGTGGACTCCTGATCTGAGAGTCTTAGTGCTTCCAGGTGCAAGTGACTTTGGATCAGACTTAGCAAGGAAGCAGTCAGGAGTGCTTCTGCTGCATCATTCCACTGAAGGACTTGGGAGTTCTCTCTTGCCCTTTTCAGTAAATTGATTTTCAGTCTGAGCTTCTGGACAAGCATGTCTTCTTTAGGCCTTTAGAATATCCCAACCTGAATGGGAATCTATAGCTCAGTGAACATTAGTGTTTTGCTAGAAGGAAGAGTTTAAGGCATCTACCTTTGCTGCAAAGGAATCAAACCAAATTGATTTTGCTTTCACTTGGGTGACTGTAGCAGTCATTTTCTGGCTTACCCCCTTAGTGAACTTGCAGGGATCAAATTAATGCTGGTGAAAGGAAGCCCTCTACTAGTAGCAAGTGTAAGGGCTGAATCCTTTTTCGTCAACCGTAATGTTTCAGGGTAGGATCTTTGAAAGCATTTTGACAGTTAGTTTCTTAGAGTCTAATTAAATGCAGTTTTGATGCAGGAATCCCAGCCAGTTTTGGATTTTCTACAGGTTATCAGTATTCCCAGGGGCTGGTGTGCATAAACATACAAAAACAGAAAAAGAGAACAAACTTTTCCCTAGATTAATGTAGACAGGTGCAAATCCAAGGTGGCTCTGCAGTGGGTTTATTTAGTGGATACACTGGTGAGATGGTACCCAAATGGCACCAGCTCATGCTCTTAGCAGTCTGAAATGTAGCACAGAGGTACTGGATAACCCATAATGGTTGTAAATAAATGACCAGAACTAAAATGTCAGGTTTAGAAAAAGTAAACAGGTAACTGGTGCTCACCAGGAGCTTTATTTTTCTTTCCTTTCAGCCTTATTTTTTAAGAGATCTGTGTTTTCCATCTGGTTTTTTGTTTTGTTTTGTTTTTCACATCTCTTTGGATTACTTGGCATATTCCCATGTGGGGATATTGTACTTTCCTTGAGGCAGGAGATTCACCATCTACATCCTACAGTAATTCAATGAGCAGTGGCACTTCTGCAGACTATAATGGTGTTCTGTCTTGGCAGATCCAGTGCCCTACCTAGAGAAGGCAGCATCACTGCTCCAGAGACCCAATGTGCAAATGAATCTGACCCATGCCGGGAAAGGTATGAAGCCAGGGGACCAGGCACGCTCTACTGCTGTCTCGCACATCTTGTGTTCTCCCTGTTGCCCTGCTAAAAGGCATTATGAATCATTATGAATGCTCATTTCTTGGCTAGTGAATTCAGAAATCAACATAATCACAATGTTACTGCATTTACTTGCCACAGTGGACAGATTTAGACACTAAGTGCTAAAGCTGCTAACAGGCTTTTCCTCCCTGACCAGGGTCACCCCACCTTATGAAGAACAAACCCACCCTGCCACAGATAGTCACCCTGAGAGCCCAACAGACTGGAGGCACAACGAGCCTAACCCAGTGGCAGCCAGGTACAGTGGGACCATCCCTTTGTTCCTCCCCATCAGTGGCTTTCAAATCGTTGTCCTTTGCCATTCCTGCTTCTGGCTGAAGTCCTAGACCTATGTAAATTTGCCCAGCGTACACTAATCAAATGATACTGACAAAAGGAGTATTAGGTTTAGGATTCAACCCACATACAGTTGTTCATATTTCATTTCAGGTAACAAATTAACTTAGACAACTGCTGAATCTTGCAGCATTTCATTGTGCTGGGAATTCAGCTTGCGTAGGTGAGGGGAAGTAGTGCAGACCTCTGCCATTTCCCCTGACCTTAAGAACCCATTAAGAACCTACTACCAGCATGGTGTCCCAGGTTTTCCTTATTGCCTATAGAAAGAGGCACAATCCAGCCTCGGCAAATTCCGAACGCTTGCGTGAGCTGGTCATAGCAAATACAGTCATTGGCTTTATGGTCAAATTGGCTCTAATTCTTCAGCAGGTCTAACTTCAGCTCAAAAGAGTGTGCTGTCAGTGCATATGAGACCCAGCATCCCATGCCACTGTACATGGACCGCCAGCCTTTTAACACCAGCGTGTCAGCACCCAGTCACAGGATACCATCCTATGTAGACAGCCAAGTATTCAGCACCAGAAGGTAAGGGTTTAGGGGTGGGATGCAGAGACAGGGAAAGCTGCTGGCACGGAAATATTTGACAGAAGCTCTAGTCCAGGTTGTATGATCACTGCATCAAGAAGTGAGAACAGGGTTTTGTTCCCAGAGGGTGTAACAGTATTGCCAGGTCTCACAACAAATGGAACAAGATTGG
Source organism: Ibycter americanus (assembly GCA_035590275.1). Lineage (NCBI taxonomy): Eukaryota > Metazoa > Chordata > Aves > Falconiformes > Falconidae > Ibycter > Ibycter americanus. The sequence goes on along the minus strand of JAVJGI010000037.1, from coordinate 1,297,040 downwards.
TTTTGGACCTAAAGGGCTGAAGAAGGGATTCAGGAGATCTGAGTTGATATTTGCTCTGTAACACTGGAGAGTTCTTGGCAGGTTGTATTCAGACCACCTACACAGCGCCTGGAAACCTGACAAATGACCACATCTGCTTCTCCTCTGCAGAGAGGATCATTGAGGAGCAGTCTGTTTTTTATTTCTCATGATGCTCCATGACATAAGAGACAAGTTGTACACTTATAACTACTATTTATGTCTATATCTACATTCATGCGGTCTGAATGTAACTTGCACCTCTTTTAGCATTTTTCGGAAAGTTGGCGTCGCAAAACTCTCATTTGCTTTTGGAGGCACTTGCAGACTAGGACTAGAAAAAATGGGACGGACCTTTTTTGTACTCTGTGGCCTGTTATCACCCCCCTGGTATTGTGTGATGCTGACATGTCTCTGCAGTGCAAGAAACTCGCGCTTCATTCCTGCCCTTGGGTTTATATCACAAACCAAATGCATGTCTTGCCCAGAGCAGGGCTTTTCTCATCTTACGATGAGCTTAGCCTGTCCCTCTTTCTCTCTTTAATGCAGCATTGATTTGCAGTGTTTTTCAGCATTGTTTAACATTAAGTTATACAGTTGCCTCAAGCTTTAATCAGGATCAAAGTGCTGATATACAATATAAACATAATATGTGCCCCAGGGCACTTGCAAGAAAAGAATGACCATAAGCTATAGACTCATTTGCTCTATTAAAAGAGCCGGAGCTCTGCCCACGGGTTAAAGCCATTCCACTAATGAGTTCTGTCTTGGAAAAGTGAAAATGTTCAGGTCTGACACCCAGATGGGCCAGCTGGGCAGCAGGTCACACGTGTGAGATGTGAGTTTGGTGAGTGCTGGGAAAGGAAAAAATACTGAGGACAGATCCGTTTATGAACTGCTTCAGCTTTACTCTCAGATTTTGAGTCTGCTGCCCTAGCCTCAGAGCTTTGTATGCATGCTGCAGCACCAGCACAGGTGAAATGGGCAGAGCAAAGGGAGAACGCGTCATGATAGTGACTGCAGAGACTAAATATTAGGTAGCCGATGTGGGGAGTCCAGTGACTCCTGGTGTCGTGTAATCAGGGCTTTGTGCTTCCTTGGCAGACCTACCCCAGATTACGAAGGGAGAGTTTATGATGGGAGAAGCAGCCCTAGGAACAGCAGATATGACAGCGCCAGTGCCAGAGGGCACTGTGAATTTAACCCCACAGCTGGACGGTAAGAACTTAAAGGGTGGGATCCAGACTTGTTAACCCAAAGAACACCCCACTGCTACATTTACTCAGTATCTGGAGTGTCCTTATCCAATTCTTACTAATTCCCTGGATCTCAGCACATGCAGGTGGGTGCTGTTTGCGTGGATGGCTGTGGTGTGTGGATGATTTTGGTGCTATGCAGGGAGACATTTTGCCAAGATTCTCACCACTTGTGAGAATCCCTCACGTGCTCAAGTTCAGTGCTTGAGATTGTATCACTTCCTTTCATAGCCACGACTCCCTTCCCAGAGATACCACCATGTCCATTTCCCAGAGAAGCCACAGGGTGCCGTTCTACATGGACAGCTTAAACTATAACAGCACCAGGTAAACGGGTAGTCTGGATGGTTGTGAGGGAAACCTCCATGAAACTGTTGTGGAAGAGAAGCTAGGAAGCAAAGCCAGGAGCTGAAAGAGAGACAAATGGTTTCCAGGGAGTGGATGTGTGATCTAGAGGCATGGAACTACTCTTAAACCATTCCTAGCAAAAGCTACCCAGCACAGGGTCTGTGGTATGTCCATCTCTGGAGATTTTTTCACCATGTGGAGTGCCAGAACAGAGTGACAGGATAATGAAAGGCTGGTTCCTGGCTACCCTCCCTTGGTCAGTAATCAGCCTTTGCAGAGGCTATAGGGGAAAAAAAGAGAGAGAGCTAAAAGCAAAGAGGGATGTCAAGAAAGAGGATCCCTATCTCCAAAATGTCAGTGATTAAATGACTGAACTGGTCCCAGAACAAGGCTGTTGGAAGCGGTAGGAGCTATCCAATATGGAATACCATTACCCTGGGCTTTCTGCAGTCCTTCACAGCAGTGTCAGCCCATCCACATGCAGTCTGACACTACGGAGGCACCAGTGTAGGTCTGAGTGTTGGATCTGTAAAGGGGAGTATGTTGTGGGTGTGAGCAGGAGGCAATAGATCCTCAGACAGCCTAGGACTGTCTCCAGGCAAGATCAGCTTCATCCCTGCAAGGCAGACTTAACAGGTCTCATTGCAGAGTGGATAGGCAGAGCTGTTTTACAGAGACATTTTAGTAGCCGCAGTTTTGCCGCCTTCTCCCTTATGCAACTTTTGAAATTACTAAGATGGGGATAGCTATGTTGGACTTTGGCCAGTATGTCCCCATCTCCTCCCCTCCTGCAATATGTTGTGTGCTGTTTCTCTCCATAGCTGCTCCCGTTCAGGCTACGTAATTCACTTAAGATCTTCAAATAAGTACAGACGTTGTTTGATCTTTTCTCCTGTGGCCCTATAAATGAGACTTTTCCAAATCACTTCTCCAGGGAAGTAGTACTGTCATGTGGCAGATGTAAAAAGAAAAAGGAGCCTTTTTGGTCTGCGATAAAGATGAATTAATCTGTGCAGTTAAGGGCCTTATTATTGCACCCTCCCAAACTACACTCCTAGCAGTAGTGGTACATCTTTTCTTGGCCGCCAGCTTGGATCACGTCACGGCTTATGTTTCCAGTGCCTATAGACTTTTCTCTCTCTCGCCAGGCTTCTCTCGAGTTCGGGTGAGAGGATCTGCAGTCCAGTTGCCACCTTACCACACAACATCCCAGCAGCCTCCGGGTACCAGCCCAATTCCAGCACTGCCGGGTAAAGAGCAATGGGTGGCTGTGATCCTCCTGCTGCAATACAGGTTTTATGCACAGCCATCCAGTTTGGTGAAGACAAGCCAGGCATTGCTGCTTCGCATCTGGGCCACGGGACATTTCTCAGCCGCTTCTGGCTAAGAGCACAGACATGGCCATGGTGGCCAGAGCCACCCAGAAGGGAGAGATGGGCTGGGTGCTTTCCTCCAGGTTCCCTTTTTTAGAGACCAGAGTGTAGCTCACTGTAGGAGTTGTGTCTTTTCTCTTTAGTGTGGCAAAATCATGAATCCTCCATAACATATTGTAGCTGAGGGACATGATGGAGCTCCTCATGCCATACATGCTCATCACAGATGTGGGGCTCTTGGAAGACTGTTTGCCTTGTTGTCAATCATGAGCGAGTGAGCAGATTTTGGTGGGGCTGGCATAGGATCCTGATCTGTCACATATTACAGAAGACAGCAGCCCGTCACGGTGCAGCTGCCAACTCAGAGCTGTGTTCTGGGATTTGTGGTTTCCACAGGCCTCCACCTCAGAGGTAGAAACTGCTGCAGAGTTTTACACAATTTAGAGAGGGGTTTCGAAGTGGTGAGAGGTCAGCATAGGCTTTGATGGGCGATATTTGAGTCTTGCTGGCCTTGCCACAGCCTGCTTATTGCAACACCTTTCTAAGCAGGAGACTCTGATCTGCAACGCTTGACATGGGAAATGTCTATGCTAAGTTAAAAAAAAAAAAGCTTTTCTTTCCTTAGCTGTGACATGGCTTAGTTTGCTCATATGAGAAGAGAGGATTAATCGTAGCTTATAGGCTGCAACGAAAATGCACCATGGAGAAAGAGCCTGATTAGTTCATTTCATGGTTCTGGGAAGAGAGCCGGTGGGCACAGTGTCTCCCCTCGATCTGTGACAGAGCTGTAGACAGACAGACAGATGGGGGCATGTCATTCTGAAATCAGAATTTTAAAGAGGGAAGAATATGCAAGAAAGGTCAACTCTGTAAGCAAAAAGATCCTCAAAACAAACCAGTAGCAATTTATAATGGATGAAAATGCTGGAGATACTCCAGTGACAAAACAGTCACTGTGTAAGTAGTACCGTGCCAGTAGGGTTTTAATGTTAATGGGCAGAATCACAAGCTCTCTAAATACTTATTGTGTGCATAATCCTGACATGATTTGAAAAAGACTTATCCTTACAAAACAGGGGATAACTGGATGAAAGAGTTACATTATCCATCCTATTCTTTTTAATTAACTTGATTTGTTTTGGTGGGTTAATTAGAGGGGCGCTATATTAGGTGTTATTTAGCAACAATGCTTGATATTCAGTATTTATTCAAGAACAACAGCATTTCACTCTGTGCCTTTTCATGCACGCGTTACGTGTCCAAGTGCACACATGTGGTCCCTTGCGCTGTCTCTCATCAGCTCCAGTCTTTTCTAATGCAAATGCTTCTCGTTCTGTCTCCATCCATTCCTAGAAAAGGGGTCCTCTTTGTGAAGGAGTACGTGAACAGCAGTGAGTTATCAGCCTCCCCACGCTATGGCAGGTATGAGGAGTGTCCAGAGACACTCATGTGTCTACATACGTGTGCAAAGCAACAGTGTATGGCTCTGCCAGCTAAAACACCAAGCAAGCTCCCAGGCTGGAACAGTTAGCACTGCGTCAGCATGCCATTGTGCCTGAGCTAATTAGCCCTGGAGGGATTATTACATTGGGTGGGCAGAGAGTTTTGCTAAGACAGCAGTGCTGCTTTGGGGACCCAGATGGATATCTCTGCAGTGCACTGTGCCATCTAGTTCTGTTGCGGTGACAGAATCTATCCCACAACTCATAGTGGAGGGGAAAACTGCCCCTCTAAGTGGGATGGCCTCTACGGTGGGTGGTGGGATGAAAACACTACGTTGCAGTTTTTTAAGCTGCATATTTGGGTACTGTCATGCTTCAGTGTGCATTTGCACATGTAAATGTATGATTGGAATTGGCGAGAAAAATGTGGAGGTTGAGGGTTCTCACTCAAAAAAGTTATTTATGAGTTAGAAAAAGTTAAAAGATACCATTTTCAAGCTTAAATCTTCAGTCTTTTGTATTCTGCTTAAAGGTACCTAAGTACAAGCTACTCCAGATTGACACCAACATGACTGAAAGCAGAATTTGGCCCTGTATACATCATGCTTACGTTGATGTGGCAGCCAGTTAACACCCAGTGTGATGCCTCCCTGCTGGCATTTATCCTCCCTCAGTGCTGTGTTGGCATTACTGTGGTAGCTGATTACAGACTCCATAAATCTCTAGCCTTTCCTGTAGGTCGGCAAAGCAGATGTCAGCAACCAAAGATAAGCACATTGCCACAGCATCTAAAAAACACAGGCAAACAGAAGGCAGAAGGGAACACTCAGCTAGGTGAGGCTAGCGATGTGTTCCGTGCCTTTTCCTGCATAATGGTTCAGGATTTGGGAGTTTAGTAAGCAGTGAAAAATGCTGCTATTTATAGGGTCCATATGTAAACATCAGGACTCCAGTGAGGCCAGAGACTTTTTACTGAGTGTGGTGGAGGCAGGATTTCATGGGTTGCCTGCCCAGCAGCCAGCACAGCACTTTGCCACTCTTATCTAGCAGCCAGTGGAAAACACATTGGTCTCCATAGTCAGGGTCACAGCCTGTGCGTGTCCCAACTCCAGACCTGCCAGACAGCATGCTATAGGCCTGTGGGCAGCACGGCCAAGGCGGCCGTGGCTCTTGCTGACAGGGGAGCCCTTGACCTCCCTCATCCTCTCCTGTACCCTCTTTTTTTAGCTCTGCTCCCAGTCTTGCATTTTCTGCCATTTTAATAAGACGACCTGACTCAGGGAGGGGTCTGATGGCTGGCAAGGAGTGAGAGGGTGGGAGCATGCGGTTGGGAACATACTGGAGGAGGCAGAGAGCAAGAGAGAGCAGTATCTTTGCCTTGGCAAGGTTGTTAGTTCTTCTTAGCCCCCTCCTGAGCTGCATTTGACACAGCACCGGCTTCCTGCCACCCCCTGCTCCTCCTGGCACGGAGGCAGAGGGCTGCTGTGTGCCTGTGCCACCTCCCTTGGCCTCAGGCTCAAAGGAGCCCCATTTCAGGGTGTGTGCCCTGGTTTCCTGGCCACACAGCCCACATCCTGCCTCTCCCCATGGGGACAGCAGCAGCCATACGCGTTTTTCAATGCTGTGAAGCTAGGTGCTGGGGCCACCAGCTCTTTTCTGTCCCTGCTTGCCCTTGGAGGTGCCTACTCCCTGCAAACCTCATCTGCCAGGCTGAGCCCAGAGTCGGCTCTGGGTCTGACCTGAGGCACAGCGGTTGTGGTGTGGGGCAGGGAGGAGGATAGTGCCACCCCTTTGGCGAATCTGCAGCGTGAATTCGGCAAAGGTGGAGATACTGTTGCTGGCAGCCCCACCCCATCAGTCAGCGTGCCCCCTCTGTTAGGGAAATGCCTTTTCAGAGCTGGTTAGGGACAACCAACCTTCTCTGCAAGGAGCAGGCAGCTGTGATGTTGCAGTTAGGACTTTAGGTTTATGGCTAATGATTCCATCTGAGATACTCTTCCTATATATCACTGCCTAGTGCTGATCTTTGCTTCTGTCTCCAGTGGCAGCCTTGTGGATTTGACTGATTTGGAGAGAGCAACCTACAGCCACCACAGCTACCTGTCCAGCGCTCCCCTGCAGAGGTGGGACCATTTGGGGCTGCCTTGGGGGGTTCAGCAAACTGTTAAACAGAAGTGACTTTAACGTTTTGCTTTTTTAGCATATTGGTATGTGTTCAGTGAAATAACAACATGAAGTGTAAATGAGCTTTGGAAAACACAGTGACATTGACTGTAAGATCTTTACTGCCCTGCTGTTGTGGTCTCTGCATCCCTGGGATAACGTGCCCCTCTGTACTGTCACTTGACAGTCAAACAGATGTAGGAGCAGGTAGCTCATGGAGAGTAGTGCTGGCATTAGGTAAGAAACCTGTGGTACCAGCACTGGGACTGGAACCAGCTTGTGTTACAGAGGAATTCACTCTTCTATTCCTTTCCAGGGCCAGTGAACCTGTCTGCAGTTACTGCGGCCGTGAGATCCAAGACTGTCCTAAGATCATAATAGAGCATCTCAACATCTGCTGCCACGAATATTGTTTCAGGGTAAAAAAAACAAACAAAAACCTTAACTACTGACTGCCTTCTATGCGCTGCTGTGAAATGGAGTGGTGGGAGGAGGAATCTTGCTGCAAATTCTGTCCTCAGACTTTGAGTAACGTATATAGTGTGTGCCAAATGCTTGCATCCACATCGGGACAAAAAAAGTCAGGCAGTCACAGGTGTCAGTTGTGTCCCCAGAAGTTTTTCAGCTCCTCAAATAAATGCGTATTAGAACTAGGAGGATTCTTTATCGTTACCTGATAGAACATCAGCACCCTCTTTCCTCATGTCCTTGTCCTTGTGGCAGACCTGCTGCTTCGTGGCCTTTGCACCCCAGCACAGCTCTTGCTGAATCTCTCAAACCTTGCAAAGTTTACAAGTCTGTGGAAATGGTGAGTGTGGGAGGAGGAAGCCTGCAGTGGCATTTGTCTATTGTAAGAAAGTTTAACTTCAAAGGTGTTGTTGCTTTGGCACCCTCACACCTTTATAGACCAATACAGAGACTCTTCGTTTCTCTGCCCCCTTCATGCTGTCATTACCTCATGGTGCTTTGATTACTGTCCGACCACCTTGTTTTCCCTCTGGCAGTGTGGAATTTGCCACAAAGCAATGGGAGATCTTCTGGATAAAATATTCATCCACCGGGACATTGTCCACTGTGACAAGTGCTACGAGAAACTCTTCTAGGTGAGTGCCCCTTTACAGCATCAGCATAAATGGCTGGATGAGAGAGCTCATGGAGTTTACTGACTGAAGAGCGTTTAACCCTTACATTTACTGAGTGACCCATACAGGGATTTTCCTGTGGCTTTTTAGTGGGAAGCAGTGACCCTTGTTGCAGAATTAGCTAGAAACATGCCAGAGCTGGTCCCACGGGTCTCAGTTAGAGCCAGAATCTCTGGCCATAATGTGATAAACAGGCAGTGTTAGCTTCACATGGGGGAGACGAGCAGAGGGCTGGCTTGAGTGATGAGAGAAATGTCCCTTAGAGGTTGAGAGTCCTCTCTGAAGGGAACTAAAGCGTTCCTCCTTGTGTCCCAGGCTAACCCGGCGCAGGCAGCTCGGTGCTGTTTGCAGCCATAACATTCCTCTGGCAAGGAGGCTGCGCATCAGTGGCAGGTGCAGTTACTGTTGTCCTTTGAGATGAAAACCACTGGGAAAACTAGAGTTGTACGTTCTGTCAACAGGTCAACAAGGAAGTAGCTTGGGTACGGGTTTGTTTTGCCTGATTATCTGGATGGGGCAGGAGTCACCACAGTGGCAATCAGAAACCCTGATACTGCACTGAGATTATAAAAAGAGGCTCCTTTCCTCCCTCTGCCTCATGATAGAGAGAAGGAGGAAAAGAGGCACCTGCCTTGCTGCGTACGGGGCTGCTTTGTTTGCCTCCTAATGCAATGTGACTGACTCGCCTTTTTCGTCCCGTTCCAGCATGTTCATCTGCTCCACTGAACTCTGTAATGCAGTGTTTTCTGTGGTACCCAGCTCCTGTGTTCACCTTCTCTTTATTTGCTTGCAGGGTTTTGCAAAGCTGGAGAAGGCAGCCAGTGGAAAGTGCTCAGCAGCACGTATCAGAATGTATCTAGCAGTTCCTGACCGGCTAAGATAGCAGAATTCCTGCTCCCTGCTTTCCTCAAGTTATTTTCCCTCCCACTGCCTCATCACAATGAATGAGTTTAACATCCGCTAGTTTATGCTGTCAGCTGCATACAAGACAAGTGCCAATGCTAACAAGATAAGGCAGCGTCACCTACAAAGATAAGTGGGCTGATTTTCCAAAGGTGCTGAGCCCCTCCGCCTGTCTTTAACTTCATTAAGATTGCAGAGTGCTCCCTGTGTTGGAAGTCAGGCAGAGCTCCTTAGGTCTATCTAAGCTAATTGCAAGAAACCTTTTCTGATTTTTTTTTTCCCTTTAATTTCTGCCATCAGGCTGCAGCTTAGTGTGTGTGAGCTGGCACAAAGCAAGCAGATACAAGAAGTGGTAAACACTAAATTTAGATTCTTGGGAGGGTTTGAATTTAGTTCATAGCAAAAGGCTATTTCTGCTTCTCTCACCCCCAAATTCTGCCTAGAAATAGCTTCTGCCTGATTTCCATTTGCTTTCCACGGGCTTTCAGGAGCACTTGCAGACTCACTTTACTCTAATTGTATGTCAGCTTTAATTTCCCTTTCCTGCCTACTCCTTAGTGGATTGCTGCAGCAGCATGTGTGTCTGCTGTCTGTTTGGGAAGATAACGCTCTCTTTCACCTGGTAGTTTAACTTGGCCTCTTGATGGTAGGTGTCTCATGGCC
>JAVJGI010000037.1:1262905-1279749 GCA_035590275.1 Ibycter americanus | reverse complement strand
GGGGTTGGGGGGGGGGGGGGGGTATTAAAAAACCCACAAACAAACAACAAAACCCCCTTAATGCTATATGGATTTAGGATCAGCTTTAATAAGGTAGCTTTGCTGACTGGGGGGAATGTTGTGCTGGATGTAACTAAGTGGATGTAAGTACTGGACGGAAGTAATATCTAAATGTGTCGAGCAGTGTATTAGTCAAAGCAAATAGCTTACTATATTGTTACATTTGCAATCTTTTTTTTTAATATTACACATAAGGAAAAAACTTGTATCTAATATTGGAACAAATTACCTGTACTTTGATACTTAGGATTTTTTTGTAATTTCTGAGAAATTCACAGTGGCCTTGTTTTTTCCTGTCACTGTTGAATTGATAAATTTTAACAGTCCAGTCCTTTTGGTTTTCTTTAATATCATCTAGTAGAGGGGATGATGCTTTGTGCCTTAAAGAATACTAAGAACTCATTTTGCATTGTTTTGAAGTATCAAAGTGTTGAAAACAGGGTTTTCAGTAAGAGAGGCTTTAGTTGTCAGGTCTTCACGACATTCTGGTTTTGAGAACAGGCCCAGACTTCAGGGTAGTTTGTGCTTATGCCCTGTGACTTCTTAGTAGGTTGGAAACCTCCCGTTAAGTCTGCCGTGTGGATGTGTGCCTCTCGGGCTGCCGCGGCCGCAAAACCCGCTGTCCTGGCAGGGCGAGGGTGGAAGCACCAGGGAGCGGGTCGGGGGTTTGTTGCTGTTCCCTGCAGGTGCAGGTAGACCCTCAGTTTCTGCCCTGTTTTGAAATGATTGGCTTTATTTGCATCAAACTTGCAAACGTTTCTGTGCGGCTTCCCTTGGCTTCGCAAGATTTGTGTGGTCTAAGGTTTTGTTTTTAAAAACAACACTGTAAAGCCTGAACTCCTGTGAAACATGAGGTAGGGCATCGCATGCCGTAGCTGTAACTCTGTACTGCTTTGGTGTCTGTCCCTTGACTTGCTTTCTTAGGTCACTTTCTCAAATAGCTATTCAAAATTGTAAATATCCTTGAGACCCAGTCGAGTGGAAGTTGGCTTTCTGTGCTGTCGAGTTCACCGTGATGCTTAACTTAAACTGGAGTGCTGTTTGCCCACTGCTGGTTACCAGCTCTCTGCCTTGCACTACGCTGCTGTGCAGATCAGCTGCTGAGCTGTTTGTAGAAAGGCTCTTAGCCGTGCAGAGGGGAACAAAGGTTCCTGCAATAGCATTACCTTGTCTGTCTTCCTTAGTGTTTGTCATTGTCAGGTACTCCCCCCGTATGAGAACTGAGTTGTGGATTTCCGTGCATTTAGTTTATTGTTCTTGGTGCTGTGATTTGTGTTCATCATTTTGTTATGCATTCCCATGCTACTTGTTTGGTGTTTTACCAAGTGTGAATTATTTTTCCTGCTAAGACTTAGGAGAGAGAATTTTGACTTGGAATGATGATGAAATGATTCAAATTCCAGCCCCCTCTGAACTATAAAGTGTTCTTATTCATGTGTCATTGGATGAAGGAGAGAGAGAAAGAAGTGGCAGAAGTGAAAAGCCTTAAATTTCTTCAGTACTCTTTTACTGGATTAAACTATTTTTACCTCCATCTCCTTTGATGGACTGAGTACCAAACTCTCTGTCCATGCCTCACCTTGCACAACTTCAGGTTTTCTCCTTGACGGAAGGAAAGAGGCCCTTGTACGTGTCTCCCCAGTATTGCTGCTGCTGTTGCTTAAGATCTTGATCCCAGTGGCAAAACTGCCAGCAGTTTAACACAGGGCTTCAGGTAAGCTTTTATGTATGTTCTGCTTTTTTAGTTTTTTTAAAGAAACAACAAACCACACCATAACAATCAAGCAAATCCATGTAACAGAACCTTGTCTTTACATTGCTGAGTTCCTTTTAGAAGAAAATGTAACATATGATGGATGCGTACATGGATGTACCAGTCGACTCAGCCTAAGGTGGTCCTGTTTTTTTGTGGGGTGAGGAGGAGAAGGAATCCATGTCACTCAGGTGAACCCCTGTGTGATGCTATGTCCACGCCTTGCGCAGTTTTCATTCCCAAAAGCCTGTCTTTCAACTGAAAACAGGTTGTGCTGCCTTCGCCTTAGCGTTCTGTTGTCTCCCGCTTGAATCCAAGGGTTCAACACAGCAAGGAGGGTGCCCTTGAAATAGTCTTTGTAGGAAGAAGGAGCATGGTTTGGTCAAATAAGTTACTGTTTAGGAGTTTCCTGGGAGTGGATGTTTTCAGCCTTAGCCCCATGTCCAGTGGCTGCCTGTATTAATGTCTTGAGGCGCTTAATTCAGCATCACTGCAGGATATCACCCTTGTTAGCTGCTGTACCATCAGAGATAGGAAAAAAATTTTCTGGAGAAGTTCCACCAAATGAGGATGTGGTTCTGCACAAAATTCAGGTAATTATACCAATATAATGAAAAATATGGCATCTTGTGCCTCTTAATTTGGAGGAGAACTTTAACTCCCTACTCTCTGTATAATCAATTCACACATTTCCACAGGCCATGTATTAGTTTGTCTCCGTTTTTTCCATGCTGACGAGACTCTACATGACTCAGAAACAGTAATTTGCGAGGTGTTAGTTTCTTAGGCAGGTCATCTTATGACAACCTTCTAGAGATATTTTTAACAATGGATGTTAGCTCTGTTGCATTAAATAACGTACGGATGACTTATCAAAAGCATTTCCTGATTGTTGAGCTTGAATAGCGCGTTACCTGTTCGTGCTGGCTGCCGTTGGCCATGACAATGGTCTGTGTAATGGCTGTCTCGCTGTGCACAATCTCTGGGTAGATGAGCTCCTTCAAAACCCCTTCTGCGCAGCTTTACGATAGCGTTACTATCAGCAGTCTGCATTGCCAGTAATTGCCAGTGCCGGTGTAGAGTAATCTGAAAGGAAGAATCTACCTGCTTCTCTGACGGTTGTGTGCAAAATATGACCTTGCAGGTTGAGTTGCTTTTGATGGTGCAGGCTTGAAATGACTGAGTTCTTACTGAAGTGCTTGAGGTATTGGCTCACGGCTCTTTCTGTAAGATGAGGTGTGGGCACGGTAATTCTCCGCTCGGTGGCACTGCCAGAGCGGAGGGGGAAGCCTTTTTATCTTGCTGCAGCAAGATTGCTGCAGATGCTGCTCAGCATCCTTGCGCAGCGTACGTGTAGTAGGGCTCTTAAGTTGTCCCACAAGGTGCCTTTTGATCATCTCGCAGACTGCGGGCTGTGTCATGAGATCAAGCTAATGTGATGTTTAGAGCTTCTCTGTGACTTAGTGACTAGATTTTTGGTATTTTGTTCAACAGGGTCAGCCACAAAATAGGCATGAAAAAGTGGTGCCTCTTCTGGGTTTTGCAGTATAATTTTTTTTTTTTCCTCTTTCCAGTTTCTGTTACATGGAAGTAAAGGCTCAAACTTCTACTTGGGCTAATACTGTATAATGTTTTTGTGTAGAGTGTTATCCACAGAATTCTTGTCATTTTTTCGTTTTATATTTCTATCACTTCAAGACCTGGACATGACTGTTTCACTGTTGCTTTCCACAACACTATATTGTCAGTATTGGTATTTCTGTTCAACAATATTGTCTAGATTTGAGATTAGAACAGCGTAAGCACAGTAATAAATCTGAACATCAACTCTGAAGTCTGATATATAAAGGAGAGGAAAATGAATGCATTAGCTGTTTGAAGTACACACTTTATAGAAGAATTTAGCTGCCTTCTTAGCACTTTCTGGAGGTGTATCTTATAAAGCTAAATTATTCTAAACATATTTAGCTACCTCAGGTCTCTTTCTCCTTGCATTGGTGTGTATAACTCAAAGGTTTGAAAATGAGTGTGGTCTGCCATTTTCAGTACTGATGTAGCTGCCAGGGCTAAGTGCTGTGGAAGATGATTAATAAACCAAGCGTATGTCTTAAAAACTGAGGTTCATTTTACTTTCAGTTTAATTTACTGATGTGCTAGTTATAGAGCTTTCTGCAGCTTGAATTCTCTTCTTATGATCTATAGATTTACTAGTGCAAATACTCTGTGTGACTAGGATCCTAAATTCTCAGGCAGTACTGGCTTGCACTCTTACAATTGATCTGAGGTGTTACTGAGTTGTGAAGATGCTTGTTTTTCAGTACAGTGTGCAAGTTGAGAAAATTGTTATAGTATTTTCTAGATTTTTAGGGCATTTTATTTACAGCAGTATTTTCAAAAATCAAACAAGAGTGGCCATTAACTGCCATAAATCCTCCTGTGACATTGACCCCAAAAGAAAAATACTTTCTTGAGAAGATGCTCTGCTGTTAGTGCATTGGAATATGTCAGTATAAAGTGCAAAGAATCCCACAAATTTATTTTTGAGTGCCTACATTCTAATGGAAGAAAAAAAATAATCTCACTTTGTGCTTGCTGCACAACTAAAACTACTTGGTTCTTACCAGAGGTGCACTTCATAAAATACTGTATATGGGGAAACACATACACTAGTAAACAGAAACTAAAGATGTTTTATCTAAGGGTTTCCTCACAGAAGCTGAAGAAAATCTCATTCATATTTAATAGGTTATGCAGCAAACCCCCAATACATCAAATTGAGAATATATTCCCAATGTTTACCTTCTGAATTTTGTATTAGGCCTTGTACCTATCTAGATAACTTCTAATTGTCATTTGCAATTTGACAAAAGAAAATACTCAAAGCACAACTTTCTGCCATTTAAACGGAACCTGCTTTACACCCGAACTGCTGAGTTGCAGGAATAAAATGCGAGGTAAAGCTTATTCAGTAATCAGGTGTTCGTTAAAACCGAAAGACTTGGGCTGGCTCATAAACTGGCAGTCGTACGCATACGTAATGGTACGCCTGAGTACATTTTTCCCAGTGCTTATTGGATTAAGTTAACCTGACAAATCCAACAGCCTTAGAGGATAAAACTACCAGAAATAAAATTCTGCGTGTCTTTTGAACAGAGCAGAGCGAGTTGAGCTTATCACAAAAACCTCTTTCAGAAGAAAGGCTGTTTCAGCTCAGCTGGGAGCGTGATGGCGTGTGAACCTGGCCACTGTGGCCGTGGCAGTCGTGCCATGGTGCCTGACGGGGGACAGCACTGAGCGGGGGGAGCCGCTCGTAAAAGGTGACTTTTGGTTCTTAAAAGCATGTCCAGAACAATATTCACTCCTATTTGTGGGACTGGTGGTTTTAGTTTACCAGCTGATGGTGTGCAGTGCTCCAGAAGAATAAACTACGCCAGAGTATTTTGAGAAGTTAGCTTGCTCAGTATGTTGAACCCTTCCCCAAAGTTACTTAAAAAGGAAAATGGTAAACCTGACACTGTGAAGTCAAGCCAGAATTCATCATTTTTATAAGCCGCCTGTTGGTGCTCTGAAAAATCGAGTTGTGCTTTTACTTAATTGAGTTTGGTGAAATTATGAGACCACCTCTTGCCAGTAGACTTGTTAGCTGAAGATGAGACTTGGAGAGGGCTCGGACAGCCTGGGAAGCAGGGAGCTGTGCTCCACGTGGGAATGGTTCTAGCAGTCAGACGGGTGCTCTGGCTTTCAGCTGATACAGTCCTGGGTAGAAACATGATTAGAAGCACGGAAGGAGCTGGGTAGAACAACTGCTTCCTGAAGTAGAGCAGGATTGTCTCCCTTAACCTAAAATCCATGAAGAACAGCGTGACCTGCCCTAAGGAGGCTATTGGCCTCTTTTTTGTTTGATGGTTTTATTGCTGCTTTTTTGGTCTGAACTGTAAAATGAATCCAGAGAGAGGGCACTTTGCTTTCTCTTACTGGATCTCAGTGGTTGTAATGCTCATTTATCCATGCAGAAACGCAGCAAGATGTGCTTGTGGGGTCTTTCATAAAAGATAGCATTGCAGATTCAGGAATATTTGTGTTTAGGTTTCTCAGCATTTATTTTGTCAGTAGTGAATTAGCTTTTGGATTTTTTTTTTTTTTTTTTTATTTGCGTGTGGTTTTGTGTAAAGCTTGGTATGAAAAAGCTTCTGTATGAGACGTGACCAAAGAGACTGAATCTCTGCTCCCTGAAAAAGATGGGTCTGGCCAGGGGCGGGAATATTATTAAGATCTGTAAAGTCATGAGTGGCATGTCAAGAGGCAGTAGAGAATAATTACCTTCCACCTGTATCCCATGCTCCAAGAACCAGCTATATCAAGAGCAAATGGCAGGTGACATTTTCAGAGCAGGGGAATGGAGGTGGTTCTTCACCCGGCACGTTGGTGCATGGTGGGACTCATTGCAGTAGGGTGCTGTGGGTGCTGAAAGCAGGTACGGATTCAAAAAAGGGATTAGATGGCTTCACTGGAAGATGTTACTTTGAGAGCTGTTGCATACAGAGCTGCTCAATCCGATAGCCCCAAATTGCCAAGTGTGGGAGGCTGGGACAGCTTTTGCATCAGTACAGCCTTTGGACTGATTGTTTCTGTACTCATCCTTACCAGGAGACAGGGTAATATGTTAGACAGACGTTTGATGCCAGCACAATATTTTAAATATCCGTGTTGTTTATATGTTTTGTCTTGGCCAAACATTGTTTTTGTGGATAGGACACCTGGCGACCAAGAGTCCCATAGTATGTTTCTGTATCTTTGAAACACGAGGGTTTTTCAGAAATTAATGGGATAATTACTAAGTTATCTGATGACTCGTATTAGTTTTGTTGTGGAAAGGAGTATGTTATGAATTGAATATGAGATGTCTGTGTGGGAATGAGTAACTGGAGCAGAAAGACTTGATGTATCTTGCTTTAGGAGAGTCAATTTATTGCTAGAAGAGAGAGCAGTGTGCAATTAAGTGCATGTAGACATTCCTTTAAATCTTAAACCCATCCTCATGATCATTTTATGCTCACATACTGAATTTTGCACTGATGAAGGCGAAATATTACATATACATCAGTGTGAGGACAGCTGTTGGGAGTAGTGTAAATTATTGAGTGTGGCTCTAGCTAGTTTGCTGGTGACCAAGAGAGTTCTTTGTCACCTTCGAGCAGTTTGCTAGGTGAAGGAGTACCGGATTGCTGCTTGAGAGGAAGTGGAAAAAAAATTGCAGTTGTGTGATTGTGTGCATGGAAGAACTCACAGGAGATTATGAACCTGTTTACGTGAATTTTCTTGATGCAGAGAGGTAGCAGCTGTGCTTGCTGTGCGAACAGCTCATCCGAGCCTGTTGAGAAAGGTGGACCTGGGAGCTAGCCTTCATGTCCGCAAATGGCAGCTAAACTTCTCAATCAGGTTCCTACATATCCATCCCCCAGAATCTAGTCTCAAAGCATTTCCCTTCTAGAAAGGCGTTCAATATCTACACAACTTCAAAGACCTGGAAGTTTTCTTTGTAATTCTACACTTAATTCTAAGAAATTACATTGTGGACAAGTTCAGTAGTTCGAAACTGAGGTTGAAGAATCTTACAGACCTGTTAACAAGATCAAAACCATCTGCTTTGAGAAGCCTCCTCTCTGCTTTTTTAGTGAGTTCAGAGGTAATCACCTTGCAGGCTCTTCCAGAAACTGCACAGATGCAGGTCCTTCAGGTCGTCATTGCAGAGCTTCCTTTGCTACCTGTGAATCCTTTTATGAGCCTCTGAATGACTTCAGCAGAATACTATATTAAATATCTTTTTGTAGCAATGCATTCATAACACAGTACATATATATTAACACATGCATATGAAGATTACTTAGCTGGAACTCTAATGTTAAAGGTACCTATTATTATATGCAGGAAATTTGTCTCTGCAGGCAGATTCTGTTAACGATGGCACTTCTTGTTTCTCTGCCTCCCTCCCCTGGGCTATTAATTGATGGAGATCTCGATGCCCTCTACATGAGGGTGTTGTTCTCCCAGTGACATGCAAGAATTAAAACCTGCTTAACTCCTGTATGTACACAATACTGATTTATTTTTTTTTTCCCTCCTTCACAAAAGTTTGAAGTCTGTTGCTAAATAACAATACTGTTAAAACATAAGGTGCTTTTTTCTTTGGGAATTTTTGACTTTAAAAATGGAAACGTGGGATATGTAAGTAAAATACTTGAGTTGCTTTTCAGTCTGGCTCCTACGCCCTTTGACTCTTCTTCAGAGACGTTTTCTACTGATGCAGTAAGGTTAAGATGCTGCTTTACACAAGATCAGTTGTAAATAATCCAGCACTGTAAGATGATTAAATCTGTCTATACATAAGGCTAATCCTGTATGTATACGCAGAACAATGCTAGGGGTATTAGAACTGTCAAAAGCTTAGGCTTCAGGAGAACTTATCCAACACTACAATAAAAAAGAAGGAAAGGTAGCATACAGTCATACTTCCTAACTGTTTGAAAATTTCTAAATCTTCCAATTAAATGGTTTATCCCTGAAATCTGTGAATAGAGTTCTTGCTATTCATTCAGTGTCTTGGAGAGCTGCTGTTAGAAGATAGCAGAGAGCCGTTGCCTGCTGTGCAATACAGGTGGAATATCCAGAGCCATGAGGTTTTTAACAAAAAAAATACAAGAGTTAGAGTTCTGAAAGTAGATCACCTTGAATCTCAAGTTAGAACCACCTCCTTGCTCTTGCTGTCTTTGTCATGAGATGGGTTTTTTGAGGGGGGAGTGGAGGGAAGGGCAGGGGTGATGGTGATAAACTAATGACTTTACGTTTAGTCGTATTCCAGCAGCCCAGGCTTGAACCTTGCCTTGCAGAGGCTGTGTACTTCCTCTGTGAAGCCATCTTTAAGTGAACTTTACTATTGCGATAGTAAATTTTGTTTCTAAGTCATAGTATACAATTTTAATTTTTCCATCCTGTTTTGAATTTGGATACCTTTTTGATTGCTTACTGTTAGGTATACTTTGGTAAATGCTACTTCAGTGGCTGTGTGCTTTGAGCTAATGAGCGTTTTTTTACTGTCTCCTTTCAATCCTTGCAAAGGCTCTATGTGTCCCCGAGAAAATCTATTACAGATCAGAAAACAGACTCGCCTTTAAAATGGTGCCGACAAGTGTTGGATAATCCCAGTCCCGAGACAGAAGCGGCCTGCCGAACTCTTATAAACAGACTTGATCAAGGTATGTAAACCATAAGCATTGCTTCTACAAGTGCCTTTGATTTCCACTTGTATACTCCACGTTGCTGAGAAGCAGTAAAGCAAAGGAGATGTGAAGTTTGCGGTCGCTGCAGTGGCGAGTATCCGCAGAGATAGCGCTTCACATGTTTTGCTCTTGGGGCATATTTGTAC
The DNA here is from genome assembly GCA_035590275.1 of Ibycter americanus. NCBI lineage: Eukaryota > Metazoa > Chordata > Aves > Falconiformes > Falconidae > Ibycter > Ibycter americanus. The sequence continues at coordinate 1,270,513 of JAVJGI010000037.1, read as the reverse complement.
AGCAACATTTATTATTGTATAAAAACCTCCCTGCTTTCCATTTATGTCGGTAATGCCTCAGCTGGTGAAGGTAAGAATTCATTGTGTAAGCATTAAGAAAAGTATGCTGATTACAAGTAATAGACAAAACAAACAGCTGTGATTTTTTGCCTGTATGTTAAGCTGCAAATACAGGCATTTCAAATTAATTGCCAAACTGACCACCTTGCTTTCTGGTTTTTTTAATATGTTCAGAGCCTAAATATTAAAATACATTTTGGTGTTTTCAGGCTTTTTATTTTATTTTATTTTTAATATTTAAACACCTGTAACGTAAAAATACATAAAGGAAAAAACGTGCTTCTGGGGAGAGGAGGAGAGAATCATATGAAACTATTATTGCAGCTGTTTTCCATGTAAAAAGTTGTAGTGCTGTTGAGTGTTTCTAATGGTGATTACTCTTACCATATGTTACCATTAGTGTTATTACCTGGATAAATCGTTGTCTGATGCTCAAAGCTTACAATAATGACACATTAAAATCTGTAACTTGAAGAAATGGTGTCACTTGGAAACCTAGTGTATGTTCCAGTTTTACCATCCCCTGAAAGCACTCCTCATGGTGGCTTTTAGCTGTGTTATTTAACCACTGAGGGAAAATCCCTTACTTCACCTGCCTGAAACAAAAACGCTACGGAGCATCCTGTTCAGTGCTCGTGTACCACCATCACAGTCAGTGTTCTGGTGTCATAGGTTTGTGGGTTTTTTCCTTTTTCAGAGCACAGAAGGATCAATCCCATATTCACCTTCACTGCTGTAAGGGCTGTTAGAATAGGTACACAGTTTACTTCATTACAAAACCGGGAAGGTTATTCTATTTGTACATACCTGTAGTACATCACCTGGAACCCGTCCGGTGGATATCCTGCCGTTGTCTTTTAAAATGTACTCTGCATTTGTATGTAAGATGGACTGAATTGCTGATAGCCAAGGCACTGAGGGGTTTGAAAGTGAATAAGTAATCCTTTTCTATTTTGTAGAGCTTTCTAGATTGTGCAGGCCTTCCATGTTGACAACTGTGATTTACTCTGCAGCTGGAGGGATGACTAGTTTTATTATTTAATTCTAAAAACTCATCACTGAACAGCATTGCAGAGCAGGACATGTTGCAGCCTCATCTATCTAGTGTGGCTCATGAACATCTGAACACAAAATCTGTGGTTAGCAGTGTTTGAAAAAAGTGAAGTTTCTGAGCGAATTAATGTTTTGAAGTTCAGTGATGTTCTTGACTGCTGAAAATACAACCTCCAGTTTGGTACAAAAGTTGTCTGCCTGGGTTTCGAATTGGCTGGATTTATCTTTTGTGTGAATGCAATAATTTTGATTTCAGTATGACCAGTAATTTGCCCTTCCTGATTTGAAGTCTGAGAGGCCCCTGTTTTGCTTTGGGGTTTGGTTTTTTTTGTTGTTTGTTTGTTTTTTTAAGTCTACATACTAACAGTGTTTTGGCTCTGCTTGTAATCAGGCTTATTTTGAGTTTAGCCTTGAAATTCCTGATTTGAGATAACTGAGTGTAGTCTGAGAACAAACTTCATTTACTTTTATAAACCATCTTCGGTTAAAAATTTGAACGAAGATTCATTTGATTAACTCTTTGCTTTCTGTCTGAAATGTCTCAGACTTTATTTGTACTCTCTCACTCCTTTTTAACTAAAATAGTCTTACCTTATGTTTGGGTGGGAAATAAAAAAGAAAACTATTTATGTAATGAATCTTTATTATTTTCTGAGCTCCTGTTTTCTCAATGATAATGGTTTGGTGGAAAATTCAGCAGCCCCTTGAATATATGTAGATCACAGAGACATTTCTGTAGTGTTATAGCTGCTTATTTCCAGCTTCAGTAAACATGGATGCACTAAGTTTTGCTACCTGGCTTATTTTGATTGTTTCCCTAACTTGTATGCGAGTCTGTGTGCTGAGTAAGTATTTTGGAACAGTTGTTTTGTATATTCGTTTGCTCTCCTTTTAATCTAAAGGCATAGCTTTTGTGGTTTAATGCTGTTTTGATTCCATCATTAAAAATTCAGAATATAAACTTCAATGGAGGAGTTTAAAATGACGATGGGGTATAGAAGTGACAGATATTTATGAAAACAGTCATCTTTGAAGACCAGCGCTGAAACTTTTGGAAATGTATGGCTTCTTTAAAACCTAGTTTGTCAGTTGTTATTCTTGGAATTCTTCAGAAGTGACAAAAGAAGTTAAAGGGAGAGAGTGAGCAAGGGAACAGGCACTGCCTTGCTTTCTGCATCTTGCAAGTGACACCGTCAAGATGTCTTATGTGAAGTACATCTGTTATAATATTTAATCTTGTTTGACCTGATGCCTTTCTTTATCTTATGCTCTTTATTTTTAAAAACAATTTGATAACCTTTATGGCTTTTCTGTATTTTTCCTTCTAGCCAGTAGATGGAAAAACCTGTATTGCAGTCCATTGGCATCACCAAGCGCACATAATTTGAATACAGAGACAGGCTCCTGTAGCAATGCACTAAACTCTCCCGGGCATCTCAAATCGACTAACAAAGCACTACTAACCTGTGGCAGCTCAGGTATGGCATGTCAGTAGAGCACTGCAAACCTGTAGTGTTTAAAATGCAAGGAGTATTACTAATTGACACAGGGAAAGGTTGTCAAGAGATGCAAGTCCACCCATGGGTTTTTTCTCCTCTTAATTTGCTCACTTACTGACCCAGGTTTCATTTATTGCGTGGGAGGAAACCTCCTTGCATTCTAAATGTCTTGTAGTTATTTCATGATTTTGTTTTTATAACTTTCTCTTTATATATTTATAAATTGTACTAATTTCAAGTGACTTAAAATAGAAAACAGCTGTTGGGGCAAAGGAAATACTGCTTTTGAATAATGTTATCGTATGTAGGTGTTAACTTTATAAAGTTACTTGGATTCAGTTTTCTGGCTGGAGAGCTGTGAGGTTTGTTTGAAGTTTGTGAAAGAAAAGGCGTAGTCTACAGGATAAGCCTTTAAATTGGCCTAGTGGGCAGCTAAACACAACGTAACAAAAGCTTTTCACCAGACTTAATTGTGTTTGGAGTAAGATTTCCTACCTTAGAGGCAACTTACACAAAATTGTTGTTAGAAGCCTGTATTTGTAAGTATGATAATGAAGCTTCTCCTAAACGGCTTGGCCTCAAGTCTGCTTTGCATTTAAGCTTTGCCTAAGGAGCCCATGTAGGCTCTTTCAGGAGCTTCATTTATCCTTGATGCATTTCATGCTCAGTTTCCTAGCACAAATGCTTTGCCTCTTGGCTCTATTATCGAAGGAGTCTTCCTTCATTTGTTTGGGTTTTTTTTTGGTGGAAATTGCTATATCCCAGTTTGCATGTTTAAAAATAGAGCATCTTTAACAGTTTCTGGCTTGAAACTTGACGTTAAGTGAACCTTTTCTTTTTTATTTTTTAAGAAAAAATAAAAAGGGTTGCATATGGATGTTTTCACAGCTGCAGGTATGCTTTTAAGATCTGCTGGTTTTCTGCTGTAAGTAGAAATCAACGCTTATCTCTGTTTTTCAAACAAAAGGATGCGCGTAGGACTGACGATTTTTGCAAGCTGAATTCTGCAGGGAAAAACCTCTAAATCAATTTCTTGTTCTTAATATGAGGTTGGCTGGCAATCCAGATGTCTAACCATCTTTTCACACAGAAACAGTTACTGATGTGTAAAACCAAAGTGACTGTGCATCTTCTAGACTCTGCAAATCTGCTGAAGCTGTCAAGGGTACCAAATAAAAAGCCAAGTACAGAACAGGCTTGGCCCATGTAGGATTATACATGATAGTTCACTTCATCATGTTTGGTGGCTCTTCCCTTGTGACTTGTGTAGGCTCTAACGTGAGTTTAAAGTTCATTGTCAACTTGATTGACTCAAATCTAATTTTATTTCTAAGAAAAATGGAGCTTCCCTACAGTTCAAATGAAAAATGTTAAACAGTAACTTCCCTTAAAAACTAAACAAACAGAAAAAAAAGCTTTTACGAAGTCCAGATGTGGTGTATTTTGAGGTTTCTATAATGAAAACCATAATCAGTTCAGCTTGCAAAGTTGAGCCGCAGCAGTTTTTGCTGATGAAAGACTATGACTGTTTTTCTTCCCCTCCTTGAATGTTTTTAAATAGGCCTGCAATTTGAAATGCAACAACTAAACTAAACACACAGAATTGAATTGGGAACTTTGCTTTGCAAAAAGCTGTATTCTAGATACAGCTGCATTAAAAATACAGCTTTTGATATTAAAGAAGGTGTCATTTACAGCAGGAAACCTGCGCTTATTCATTATACTACATCCTGCAGGTGCAATCTCTACATGTTGGCTTTATTTCAGCTGCTTACAGTGTGTTTTCCTGACACCAGAAGGAAAGGAACGGGATTATGTTATACAGCAGTGCAGTCTTAATACTGGAGTGTCTCAGCTTGGGGTGTGTATTTGTGTAACAGACACACAGATGCACTCCTTACACTATGGTCACAGTTCATCACTGTTGTATGTAAGCATCTTGAAACTGGAAAGACTTTATGCCTTTTCAAATGAGGAATTTAAGGCTTACTGATACAAAGCAGTTTGCTCAATGTCCATGGAAGAAATTTGTTTTACACCTGGACTTCAAATATGTGTTTTCCGTGTCATCAGTTACTCCTCTTCAGAGCTAGTTGAAGAAATAACATTGGGGACCTGCTGCTTTTTCCTGCCTGACTGTGGAATTAACCATTGTTTGAAAGGGTTGCTCAGCAATGGTTTTTAGATGTTTTGCTGAGAACAGAAAATGTTTTATTCCTAATATTGTTGTTGAGAATTATTCAGTAGGGGCACTGCCTTCAAGACTTCTTAGAACACAGCAGGCAAAACTGCGTGGGCCAGTGAGAGTCCATGGTGAATGACATTGTGTGGATGCTTTGGGAGGCCAGCTTCTGTTCTTAGTTTGCCTTCTGGTGTACTGCAGCCTACTTGCTTTGTAAGTGATGTAAGTGATGATCCTGGATCCCTGCTTGGGCAGGATTTGTGTTTCTTAAGCCTACTCTAGCTGAAAGTGATGTTAAGTGCTCTTAGGCTCTTGCATATCTACTAGCTTTAGCTCATCTGTCAGATCGTGTTTTGTAATTATTTTTGTGTGGATCTAAATCTATATAGTACTAATTTCAGCCTTGCCTTGGAATTAATTTAAGGTAATGATGTACACTGTCCTAAAATAGCTCGTAAGTTATATGACCTTACATGTCTGTGTTCAAGGGTTAGTTATGCAAGGAGCATATTACGGTATTTTGTAACGTGTAGCATAGAGAAGCACGTTTGCTGTATAGAGGTCTTACATCCAAAATTTTTTCTAGTGATTTTTTTTGTTGTTGTTGTTATGGTTGGTTGGATATTTTTTTTTTTTTTATACAAAGCAGTATGGTAGTTATAAAATGAGAAAAGAAGATGGAGGTATGCTCACCATTGCATGCTCGCTCTCAGAGATACTACTGCCAGCCAAAATTAACGTTGATGGAATGGTAGCAGGATTCTGCTATCATTGCCTGCATCTGCCTGCTGTCTGCAGACACAGACGAGCTACCTGCTAGGGGATGCTCAGCCTTCCTGCAGGAACAGTTATCCCGGATGCCAAGAGGAGTACTGTCTGAGGAGAACCAAAGGCAGCTGTGATGCCACATTTCTGTGTGTAAGGGCTACTTACAAGCCTCCCACATCTGAAGGGCGAGAACCAGTATAACCCCAAAGTTACACGGCTTATTCTCATCTCTCTATTTCAGTAGCAAGTAGTTGTACTCTTATGCCATGGAAAATACTGACTTGCTTAAGAAAAAATGCTAACATGTAAAAGTTTGCTTGATGGCGATTATGATGATATTTTTATTATTATTCTTCAAAAGGAAAATTACTTTTTTTCCTAATGCCTGACTTATGGAAAAACTTTCCTAGTGGAAAGATCCTTCCAGTCTGTTTTTTGTGACCTGCTGCATGAACAAGCTATGTCCTTCCCTGTAAGAAAAAGTCTGGTTTATGATAACAAGGGGGAAAAAAATAAAAAGATGAACCTCAGGGTGGGGAGGAGGCAGTCTAGTGTAAACTCTACTTTGCATGAGCAGATTGCATGACGGATTTTTGAGGTGCTGTACTCTGAAAGCCATTTGGATCCTTTTACTCCTATGACTGCTTACCAACACCCTATTGAGCACTTTGTATAACTTTGCTGCTTAATATCTAGACCGTAGTTGCCCCTTTCTCAAAATGGGCAGAAATAATACCAGTGATGTTTCTAAGCTCAAAATTACCAAGCGTCTCTTTGCCACCTTCTCAACAGAAGTCCACAGTTTTTTTCCCCACACAGAGGCTCTGCCTCCTGAAAGTTGCAGGTTAAAATACTGAGCGTTATGTTCTCAATTTCTAATTTCTTAATTATTTCTAGCAACCATGCCTCAGCTTCACAACTGCGCTGGTTTTATTACCGGGATGAACTCTGCTGCTCATTCTTGTCTTGTGTGTGGATGTCTGAATGCTTTTTCTGTTCCTTCCTCCTCTTCCCTCCTAAAGGTTATCTGAGCATGCATTCTGCACTGAGCTCTCAGTCATCTGTGGACAGTGAGCTGAGTACGTCTGACGACTCCATCTCTATGGGATATAAACTGCAGGACTTGACTGACGTCCAGGTTATGGCACGCCTTCAGGAAGAAAGTACGTGACAGTGATCTCCTTTCTTTGTGTTAGTTTTAGGATTGTAGAGAAACGGAGATGGATTCCAACTGTTCTTCTTTTCCCCCTTTCCCCAACAACCAAAAAATCTAATACATCATTTGAAATGTTTGTGATTTGCAGGGGCTTCCTTTAAAAAATCTAAAGCCAAACTGCCACTTAAACTTAGAGGTTGTATAACATTCTCAGGATCACACCTCTTAAAGAGGATAGTCTTGAAATTCCTATCCAAACCCCCACTTCGTTAAATATGTAAGCACCCTTTAATACTCAAAAATATTCCAGCCCCAATTTTCTCTGAAGTACAGGTGAAGTTTCATGAGTAACTGTTTCATAATAGTGGCAGTTCAAACAGCAGCAGCTCGGAGTTGCCCAGCTGGCTGCTGCCCCCTCACCTGAGCAAACAGAGGCAGCTGCGTGACTGCACTGTGTATTGGTTTGGGGAACTGATCCAGCTGAAAAAATAACCCAGCACAGGTTTTTTGCTTGTAAATCTTATTTTTCTGAGTAGACTGCCTAACTGCAGCCTGAAATCATATTGGAAGCTGTCTAGAGGACTGAATTTTACAAGTTGTTTATTTCACAGAAGATGCAAGTAGCATTTCACTACTGTGCTGAGTAAAAACCAAGAGTTCAAGGGTACTAAAACTAAGTACTAAAAGCATAAAACACGTTTGTGTCCCAGTGTGTGGGGATTTCAGGGCCCTGATGCAGTTGGAAAGGACCTTAAAGACCACCTAGTTCCAACCCCCTGCCGTGGGCAGGGACACCTTCCACTAGACCAGGTCGCTCAAAGCCCCGTCCAGCCTGGCCTTGAGCACTGCCAGGGATGGGGCACCCACAGCTGCTCTGGGCAGCCTGTGCC
>JAVJGI010000037.1:1233403-1253871 GCA_035590275.1 Ibycter americanus | reverse complement strand
CCCCCCCCCCCCCCCCCCCGATGAGGAAGAAGTGAGGATGAAGAGGCAGCTGTTTCAAAATGCTGAGGGGACCCAACACCCTCTCTTACCACCTGCAGAAAGACCTCCAGGAAACAGGAGACTTCATACAGAGGCAGCACCCACATCCTGCAGTGCGTAAAGCTCTAGCCCAAAAGCCATCCTTTTTGTTACTACCAGTATTGCACTTGCAACCTCTACGTGTTGAAGCCCTACAGAACCACACGAGGCCAGACATGCGGGGAGAGGCACCTGGATCTCCAATATTTGTAGAAAGTGGAAATTCACACATACACCCACCTTGTCCCTCCCCACCCTCCGACACCACCCCTACGGGTAGGACAGTTGCTAGCAGTACTGTTCTCCACTTGCACGCTCACATGAAAGTGCAAAGCCACGTGGATGAGCATGCATATATCCCTCCAGAGCTGGATGTACTGCCCACCCAGCTGAGAAGGCTGTAGTTGGGACAGAAAAAGAAACAAAACAAAACAAAAAAAAAATCAACCAACCCTTCAAGTAATTTAAAACAGCCCATTCTTGAGGTTACAGCTGCACAGAAGCAGTGACCAGCTGGGCCTGTTTGGGGTGATAAGGCAAAAAAGTCTGAAGTCCTGGAGGGATGGAAGAATGAGAAGGTGTCAGTAGTGAAAGATTACGAGTAATTCTGTAGGTTGCTTCTTCACACTCCTGTGATTCTCATCTCCAAGTGACCAGCACCAGCTGCCTCCAGTTACTTCTGCACACAGCTCGGCCATGCAAGCCCACCACAGGCAGCTGATAGAATGATATAGATGATAACCTGGGGAAAGACAACAGCCACATCAGCAGAGAATTACACTTCCGTCGTTCAGTCAGCTGCTGACTTGGCCTGACAATCAAAACATGAGCTTGGAAACCCCAGGTTATCAAAACCCTGAATAGCTTCTCAAATGCTCTATAGGACTTCATGTCGGTGCCTCCTACTCCGCATCCTTGTGGCAGCATGGGGATGGCAACTGTCCTCCAGTAAAACACGAACCAGGTTTCAGTGGTGCCAAAGTACTTCACACATCTAACCTGCAATTACAGTTTGGCATCCTCACATTAGCACTGTGTGCATTTATTACAGGCTGGAGGTACGCCGTCACACTGAAAAAAAGCTACTTCAAAGTTAAGTAACAAGACACCAACAGGACTAAGGCCCACAAAGCCGTTACAGATGGAGTGAGTAGCCATAAACTCAATACCCTAGCTCCTAACAGAGCTAGCATGGCAGCTCTGACAGGCACTTAGGAGCTAGACAGAATTGTCTGGAAAGCTTTTCCTATTGCCTTGATAAGAAAAGCTGCCTGACATGATGCTCCCTTCACCTCACACAGGACCATCAAAACCCTTGTTTTACAGCTAAGACCCTTCCAAGCACAGAGCTGAGTACGTGTGGGTCTAAAGACAGTAATATGCTATTGGCATTTTCCAGGAGTTAAGCCTGACATAAGAGCTAAAGGCTACTATGCTCCATACTTACAATTGATACAATGATGATGACAATGGTAAGCTTGAGGTTCTTCATACACATGGCTCTAGCAAGGTTCCTGCTTGTAGTTTTGAAAGTGACTGACTACGAGAGAAAGTAAAACAAGTAATTAGTTCCTGAACCTGCTGCAAAGAAAGCTGCATCCCAGGAAGCCAGATGAAGAGGCACATACTTTTTTCCCAGCCACTACTTCCCTACTAACCCAAACTGCTGCGGTTATCTCCTCCAGAGCTGTTTAACTCCTGCAGTTACACCGATACAAAGCTGAACAGGCATTAAGAGAAAGCTCTCCCACACTATGGCAGGGGCAAGATACAGCATTAAGAGTAAGTCCAGAACCAGCCTGCGGCTGTGCCTTCTCACTCTCAGCTTGGGAGAATTAAGCACAGACCATCACTCCTCTGTAGGCTGCCCACACAGATTATTTACCTTAGAGTACTTCTGGTTGGGTTCTCACTTGACTTCCAACCTTTGGGCAACTGAAGTGCTTCAAAATATTTATGGAACTACTGATCTAATCACCAACAGATTACATGCAACTTTATTACTGTAACTACACCTGCCAAAAATGAGACAACCCATACTGCCACTCCTGACAGCAGTTCTACAGGGGCTAGAGAAGTCCTTTAATGCTAGCACTTTCCTCCAGGATTTGGGCTTACTGCATTTTGTGGAAAGCTTGTGGTCATCCTGTTCCAAGTCTCCTCTCTGTATCCTGCAATTCCACCCATTTAAAAATAGGTTTCGGTCATCAAATGATCTTCAACCCCCATCAGGCTGTATTAGGGCAACTATTCTCGCACGCAAGGATACGCCTGCCCAGAGAAAGGCTGAGGCACCCGGAACAAGCCAACTCAGCAGCACACTCTGCTGGTTATTTTCAGGTGTTCCCCACAAACCACCCCCCAAGCTTTTCAGATAAGGCTACACCAAGCACAACTACATCTCTACAACTGTGATTTTGACTTAAAAGCTGATTTCCATGCTCAGCCACCATCTGAACCTTAGGAACACTTCTCTTTCTCAGCTGTGCCGTTTCTACATCTGGAAGCAGACAACACACCTCATCCCAGCTCGGACTGGTTTTCCAGAGGACCAGCAGCCTCTTCAGACCTCCTTCCCAAAAGGGGCCCCTTGCCACTGTTGCTAGGAGGGTTCATATACAATATTCTGGTGGTCAAGGCTCATACAGGAGCGATAAAACACAGGTCCGTTACTCTGAAGTTTGAGGACTTCAGCCCTGGATCTCCCAGGACACTCACCATCAGGCTCTAAGACATTCACACTAGAGGCATATCCCGTTCTTTCATTTCCTGCGTGGTTTCCAAGAACCAACGCTCCCTGGCAAAAGCTCATGCATGAATTCAGCCCAACTGCCGAAGGAACTGCAGTCCATCTGCCTAAACCATGACCTGAGCTGAGACTGCTTCTTGCCACCACCTGAGGAAGTGGTAAGGTTTAAATACCTGACAGCTGGAGGACAATATTCCCTACTGGGTAAGCTCCAAGCATCTCTACTACCTCTCTAATGCATGAACACTTTTTGCCAGCTGAGAGACGTTTGGCTGTCCACAAGCCCCGTACAGGGGATACGGCACTCTGCTGGGTTGAGGATTGCCTTCTGAGGGTCAGGTGCCACAGAACTGGGCACCAAGGCAGGACACTGCACAGCAGGATGCTGAACCAGGTCTAGGCATTCCCAGAGGAAAGACAAAAAAGCTTCCAGAGTGTACGGCACTTTACAAGACAACATAGTGCTTTATAATTACATCACGTGTTGGGGTTTTTTCCCCCATCTTTTCTCACTTAGGAACAGTCCATGAAGCTCCAGAGTCTTTTACAGACTATTTAGGTGGAACACCTCAGCTTTTTTTTTTCTTTTTCAAATTCAGCTACACTTTCCCTTGTTGGTATACTAGAATAACTATCCAGATTAACGTTTCCATTTTATCTGCATCAAGCTGACTTCAGACCAGGCTGCGAGAGAAGTTTTTATTATGATCTTTAGCTTCCCCATCACTCCAGTCACCCACAAATCCCACTGGTACTGGCAGGATACAGAACAGAGATGCATGGGATACCTCCATTCTCTTAAAGGAGCTGCAATGCTGTGATGCAGCTTGTGAAACAGCTGTAAAGAGGAGGGGGGAATAAGACACGACTTGTGCCTGACACAGGGAAGGATCACCTGTAGATCTAGATGCTTCAGTGTCTGTTTAAAAGTGGCTCTAGATGCTGGTCTTCACCTCCACTGCTCCCTGATGCAGTAACACTATTTCCCCATTTCTAACTTCTTCCCCAGACTTACCGAATCCACAAGATTCTCTGTTTTATCAATCAGTAGCTCCAGCTTCTCTCCTCTTTGTGCCACAAGGTCTGGAGAGAGAGAGAGAGAGGCAAAAATCCAAATCTGTAGGTAGAATCCCAGTTCAAAAAGCTGCTTCCAATACCCAAGCCCAACTGCAAGCCAGGAACTCCTGGCAGTGGCTTATTAGACATCAAGTAGCTCTCAACTTTTCAGAGATTGCCAGGCAACAGTACTTCAGGAACAGTCTCACATCACACAGGCTACATTTTGGGACTGACCTGACTCAATTTTGATTAATTCCAGATCTAACCCTTTATTTTAAATGGTCAGACTTGTCAAAACCCAAACCAGAGTCTGACACAAAGGAAAAAAGAAAGCTACCAAGGAGCATTTTCCTCACAGCAGCTGCAGGAAAGCCACAGTGACAATCAGAACAAATCAGGGCATGCTTCACCCCATCAAAAGCTGTGCAAGTTCATCTCAAGTACTCCTCACGCCCCCGTGCCACCCTCAACCAAGTTCAACACAAGTAACAGCTTGCAAACTCAGAGCTCCCCCAGCCCCTTCTTCCTCAGTTCATTCTGCCAAGAGAGGCCACCCCGCCATCAGCTTCACTCTCGATAATTCTCCCTGTGGGACCGCTGCTCTGGCCCAGAGGAACTCAGCATGCGTGGCACTGAGGGAAGCCAGATACCTATGTTTCGAACCATGATTCCTTTAAGTTCATCGATTTGAGCTTGCGTCTCTGCCACTTGGTCAGTGCCCTTGCTCTCCGAGTGGTATTTCTGTAACAAATGAATAGTCAGTGAAAGCAGGGACCCTCAACGTTGCACTTCAGTTCCTTAAGACAAAAAAAGGCAACTCCTGGTCACTACAGAACAGCACAGACATAAATGTGAGTTTTCAGATTACCCAAGACATTTTTAAGTGGGTAGAAGAGCAAAAACTGACTTTCTCAGCCACCTACAGATCACACATGCCCATCTGCTCCTGCGCTGCAGGAGCTCTAAGGCAGCCAGGTGCCTGCAACTCCCAGAGTGCCCAGAAATAACAGCCCCCTTTGAAAGTCTAAGCAACTGGCAGCAAGGAATCTGTGAGATATGGTTCACTAAATGCCTGGGCTACTATCAGTGGTTCCACTCCCACACATAATTTCTGAGCTATTTATGAAGGCAACGCGCTTTCATGACCTTCTCTACTTATCTCTAGAGCATGTCAAGAGAGCCCTGCAATTTCACAAGCATGACAGCATGCAGCCATCTCTGTAGGTAAGCACCACAGGGAGTCCCAGCAAAGATGAGGAGGGCCTGTGAACTGGAAACACCACACCAGGAGATGTTGAAGATGGCCAGTCCTGAGTTGCCTAACTGATCTTCCTGTAGAGGATACAAGCAGCCAGGAGCCAGTTTGCTGTGTATCACACCCACCTAGGAGGATTACATGTGCTACCTCCTAGCTACAGTCTGGCACTTGCCAATGGCTTTGCCAATATCTAATCCCTCTGGTGTACTACAGCATGTGGAAAAAGCACGTGTGAGATACCCCAGCACTGGGCTCAGTGTCTGTGCGGAGCAAGCTCACCTGCTAGCTTGTCAGGTACCTACAGAAGCAAGCCAAAAAAACATGACACATTGCTAGCCTGTACATCATTCCCGACATTCCTCACCCTTAATTCACTTCAGCAGTGACAGGGACTTCACTCAAAGACTGTTCTTCCTGGTTTGGGGATCACAAGTGAACCCTTGGGGACTGTGTGGTTGAGGCCAGCAGGCGAGAGAAGCACTAGCCAATATCCCCAGGTTAAAAGGAGTCTCACAGTGTTTGCAGAATCAAAGGAGGGAAACCGAGGTGAAGTCAGCATTGGCTAACCAAGTTCTGCTATTCCTGGATTGATTTTAAGTCGCTGCTCTCATCACAGGTCCTTTGCAGTCAAGCACTGCTTGCCACAGCTCCTACTATCCCACTCTAAGTCACCTTCACCCAGGGAAACGGGTCTCTACAGCAGAACTCACAGGTAAACTGTTGTTCTCCTCAACTTGTAGCCATTGCACTCACATTTGAAGACCTTCATGAAGCATCTCTACCTTAATAACAGACTGTCTAAGGAGACTGAGGCCAGGACTAGATCACAACTGCTCTACTTCAGGATCACCCACGTGGCTACTTAAACCCCAGTTTTCTTCTGAATAAGCATTTGATTTGCAGACACTTCTGACAACACAGGCAGCAACAGTCCCTAACACTAACAGTACCCATATATCAGGTCATAATTAATGGTTACAGCACTGCATGCACAGCTCCTTTGAACCTTCTCCTCAGAGATAAGCTTTTTTAGGACAAGGTGCAGAACTGTCATGCTATCAAAGCCAGTCACTGGTTTTTCTGGAAGCGTAGCGTCCCTTTTCAGTATTATCTGTGTGCTACACTGGAGTGGGAGCATGACCTCTGAACTGCCATATGATCTCTTCCTCCACGCTCAGCCTCACACTGGTTAAGCTTCTTAAGTTACAGGAATCACCCAGATAACAGCCCTGCTCCTGCACTGCATGTAATGTTTGATCAGCAGGGTGCTCAACTCAGCAAGTTTTGGAGCCACTGAGGGAAGTGCTTTCTGTCGTCACTTAACTTCTATTAGCAGATGCCTGGATTTCTATCAATATGCAAGAGCTAAGGTAGGCAGCTCCTCTCATGCTTTAGAGAAATGGAAAAGCTGGGATTTTTAGAGGAATATCAACACCGTGGCTCTGAAGACTGCCTGGCTCTCACGATAAGGCAATTCATTTAACTTACTCCAGCCATGAACAGCTTACAATTCCATGAGTCATCACTTCATATAGTTTCAGTCTCCACATATCAAAGCCTGGTGAAGAAGGAAAAACTCAGTCCTATCACACACAGGAAGTTAATCTAATTTATTATGCACAATGCACTGGGCCCTTCTGGGCCAACGAATAATAATGCCACACTGGTATTATTATTCATTGCTTTCTATATCTGCAGCATAAGCCAAAGAACAGTTTGTGCGGCAAGCTATGTGCAGCTCTCCATGCTCCAAATCACCCCTGCTAGTCACCGAGGGCACCGACACAAACGGCTCCTTTCACAAATGCCAGGCAGCAACAGGGCAAGTGCAAATCTTCACCCTCACCCACTCCAGAGTCCCGGCTTCTCCCTGCACCTCAACATGCAACTATTGCTGCTGGAGAGCTTTATAAAGCTTGCCCAGTTTCTACACTTACAGATGAGAGATATGCTCATGGGTCACCAGCAAAAGACCTCTCCTCCTGCACCTGTAACATCACCAAACCTGGCACTACCAGTAGATCAGAAGGAAAAAAGCCAAGCCCTTCACGGAGAACAGCAGCAGCACTAACATGCTCACTAGCAGAGCAAATTGGGAACTTCCTACACCACATGTACAGCACTGGTTGTAGCTGCCCCAGGTACAAATTGTGTACAAGTTCTTGAAAGCCAATATTGCAAGGACATCTTATCTTTAATTCAAGGGAGGGATCAAAAAAAAAACCCCCCACCACCAAACCCAAACCAACATTGCTCAAGTTCTGAAGTTGTCTGTATCAATTAAGGACTCTCTTAAGAGCCTTCAACTGAAGGCTCAGAACACTCTCCTCGTAGGCCGTATGCCCTGAGGCTTTGTGCACTAATAAGGCTATTGATTTTCTGAGTCACAGGGCAGTTATTCATTCCTTCTCTATTCTCCACCTGACTTCATTCATTTAAATTGACATTACATCTAGCAACAGGCCTGTGATTTCTCCGGGTCTGTTTTCTTTACAGGTGCTGGAAGTATACTACTGCAGACCAAACACCAGGGAGAAGTGCAAACTGCAACATTCCCGCTACATTAACAGCTCATATTTTAAAAGCAGCTCAATCCTACACCTAGAGCAACTGCTCTCTGCTTTTTCTCCTCCTCTCTCCCACAAAAAAAACCCCAACAACCCCCATTGAAGCAGGGCAGGGCGTTGTTTGCAGACCCAGGTTACACATCACATCAACGCTGCATTAAGAAAAAGCGCTCTGTGAAATGCATCATGTTCTACAGAGGGCTGAAGGGAAATGCAAACACTACGCTGTGCACTTAAACAGTTCAGAAGCTATACCCATATACTGCTGTGAATAAAACACATTAAAAATTACAACTATTTCAAATCTCTCCTGTCTGGCAGCTGTGGGCTTTGCCACACCTCAAACAAATACACAACAAGCAAAGCACTTTAGTGAAAACAGGATGGTAGTATCAAGGCTGTATCATTTTCCTGTAGTAAGCAAAATAAGCACGATTTCTCTGCACTTCTGGAAGGAAGCCAACTCCAGCCCAACCTTTCCCTTCAGGAGTCCAAGAACAGGCCCAGAGTAGCCAGAATAGTGTCTTCTGAACCCTGGAAATTTCTTAAAAAGGTGATTGCTGGTGTTCTGTATATGCCCTAACAGCATCCGGAACTCAGCTTTAGTTGAGCTGTCAACAGGGCCAATAAAATCAGACAGCACAAGCCAGAACACATCCGGGCAGCAGCGCCATCCAGTTGCAGCAACTGAAAGCTATGTGCTATGTTGCCAGCGGGAAGCCTAGGACAGCCTGCTCCCTTCTCACACAGCAGGAGAGGGGTGCCACAAGATACCTTACACTTCCAGCAGCTCCCTGACAGCGGCTGAGCTTGCAGCACTGCACCCTATGTAGCAAGGCTCTCTTCTCTGTCCCACAGCCCTTCACATGCTGTTATTCAGTGCCTGCACAGACCCCACTGACATGGGCTTCATTTTCCTTCCAGACTGGAATCATACTAGTGGAGAAACTCATCTTGCAAAGACCAGAGTGCCTACAGTCCCTAGACTTGGAATTTGGCATCATCCTAAACACCACTACAGCCTCAGCTGAAAAGCGCAAGTTGAGGGCAAAACAAATATTCCCCTCGCTTTTGTAATACCCTCACTTTTAATTTTGGGGTTGGAAGGGTCCAAGGCAAATGTCAACTCAGAGAACGTGGGACCTTTCACAAGTCATTTATGCTGCTCTTTAACCTCCTACCCATCTTGGGAATGGAAATCCTTGGAGCTTCTGTGCAAGCTAGCTGGAGAGCCTACCACGGTTCTGTATACAGCACCTGACTGTAGTCCAAGCCCAGTTTTCTTTCCTCCTGAAAAGGATGCAGTTCCCTAAGCAAATACCCTGTCACACTCCAGAAGTGTGTCACTGAAATTAGCATGAAGTAAAGGAGAGAGAAGTAAGAGGCAGCCAGTGACTACTAGATACTCAAGTTCTGAAGTTTAGCTTAACAGAAACAGAGTAACAAGCATTTGTCTTGCTCTCATGACAGCGATGTTAGCTTGCACTGGATGGTCAGCTGGAATTGGGTTTGACATTTCAAACATTACCATCAAGATCTAGTCTCCAGGGCAGCTACCTGGTACAGACAGTTAATGCATCACTATTAACCCCAACCCGTTTTTACCACTTAAGTAGTGAAGCAACCCAGCTGCAGGGTAAGCATGGGGAGAAGAGCCAACTCCCCTGGCTTTATACCCAGACTCAGCATGGTGCTTCAGTTCCGAGTAAGAAAATACAAGAGTTTCTGGGGAGAAGTTTGGTTTCTTAGGGAAATCTCATTTAGCAACAGGTCTCACCAGCTGTGCAGCTAAGACACTTGAGAACTCGCTGTTCATTGCATAGGGAAGGGCTGTCTGTGCTCTTGAGCCATATGTGGTCTGGAACCTCTTCTTGATTTCATTCAGGAAGCTGAAGGCTCTGGATCGTTCAAAGTCCTGGAGGGAAGAGAGCAGACCATGTCCAGAGCTGTGTCAGGTCAGGAATAATGAAGTGTACAGGGCACATAGCCAGCTGTAGTGAAACTGTAATTATCAGTTCTTAACAGGCATGCTGCACGTAACACTATGGGATTTGACTGGTTATCCTGGGGTTTGAAGAACAGCCAGATTTCAGTCTCAGCTTCCTGGACATTGCTCAGCAGCAGACTTTACTGGGGTATCCATAATTCTAATTCTGTGCCTAGTACCTTCTCCCAGTGAGGGAGGACTTTCTGCTTCAACACTTCCAGAATCCAGGAGTATTATGCATATATTTCACTGACAATTACAAGCTACCTTCTATATCTAGATTCTACTGCACTGGGGCTGCTAAGAGGGAAACTGGGAAAAACCAAGAACTTAACCTCAAAACTAACTATTCACATGCATTTGAGTCCCAGGCTTAGACTTCAAAGCTGTAACTGATGTGAATGAACAGAAGCAGTAGCTCCAATAAGGAAAAAAGCACCTCAGCTTAGCACCCGGTATCGCTTTTTTTAACATACAGATACAAAAAAAGCCAAAACCTGCAAAGAGCCTGTCTGTGCAATAGCTGTGACCAAAATACTTACGTCATCTGTGATGCAGAGGTATATAATCCTGTCTTGGCAGATGTAATGAAACAGATAACTGCAAAGAAGAAAACAACAAAAAAAGGTCATTTGGAGCTGCCAAAGGACTAATCTTCTAGAAGACACTACTGCCTGCGGGGCCTTCAAGGGCTGGAGGAGTAGAAGAGCAAATTCCAGTTACTCTATAGGAACTCACAGAGATGCCAACTTTGTTCAGGGAAGTGTTTCCATTCCTACAAGTTACACCAAATTAGAGACCACCTACATGTTAAGGAATCACTGGCCTCATGTACTTCACAGCACTCCACGCTCAGCAATAACTTTGTGGGACATTTAGTTACCAAACAACTTCAGTTTCACATTCTTCCAGCTACTTATTTGTAAAAACAAAACCTTGACAAGATACCCAGGAGTAAGTTTTATGTCTAATCCTAATCAATGTGCCTACAAGCACCCATGCACTAGCTCACACGTGACAAGAGCTGCAGTTCATTGGAGTGACCGGAAAGATAGTATTTTAGTGAGCCTCACCAGTACAGCCACTTGCTTCTTTAGCCTTGTTTCTATGACTGCTGGGTTGCCCTACCTATGGGTTTTGTCACAAAGGCTAATAGACAAAAGCAACCACAGCAGAAAATGAATTAGATAGAACAATAATCAGGCTAAACAGGCTTGAATCATGTGGCTAGGTTAACTATTCACATATGGATGCCTTTGGTGGTGCTGTGCAAACACAGATGTTAGTTAAATGCAACCCTTAGTACCAGTTCAAAGCAATACTTTCCTATTAAAATTAAACCAAGCTGTTATTTTAGGCCCACCAGAAAAAAACCACACCTTAGTTCATACATACCTAAACCCAAACCAGAACTGATCAGAGCATTCTAGCCAAACTCACTGGCTTCAGCTGTTGCTTTTTTATTAGATTGCCCCCTCACTACCATTTGATGCTCCAGTAGGTGATGTATTTTTCTGAGCAGTACAGCAGGACAAAATAGGAACAGAGTTGCAAAAAGGCCACATGAATACTTCTTTTAAAAAAAATTAAATTAAATTTTAATTAAAAACTCTGTGTATCCTTTCACTTTGACATTTGTGTATTCCCAAGTTTCCCCAGTAAGCATGTGGGCCCTCTTACAAACTCCAAAATAAAAGCAAATTAATGCATGTGCTGCGCAGCTTAGTGCATAATGCACATACAGCTCTAAGGGCACAGCTCAGTAGCTTTCAGACTCAGGTTTTGTATTACATAAATACGATAACATCAAAATAAGCTTTAGACATGGGCTAGAAGTATAGTTTACTGCCCTGCAGGTCTGTTCTCAGGAAAAAATAACAAACCCTTCATATCCACAACTATTGCCTCTCCTTCCTGGAAGGAGAGAGGTAAAGCTTGTCTGGTACTACCTTGTAGGCGCCCCAGCGACTTGTAGAAGAATCTTGACAGCAGAGATAGAATAACCCCAAGAACTCCTGATGCTAGAAGGCTGGTTTTCCTTGGAGATTATATGAAAGACACAGAAGTTCTTCTTAAAAACAAAAATAACTCATTTAATGAGTTTAAGAAGTTCAAACAAAGTTAAAAGAAACTGAGTTTTTTTCCTGTTTCAGAAGGAGAAATGATCCTAGACAGGCGGATTACAGGGCAATTTTCTAGCCTGCAAGCTGGGACTCTGGCAAGGTAGAAGGATCCCTGAAACCCTACAGAGGGGAAAAACGACAACTCCTTGTGCTCACCCAGCTTCACAGCTTTCACATTCTGCCCAGTTATCATAGTCAAGGGGAAGAAAAAAACTAAGAGAAAAAAAAAAAAAAAAAAAGAGAGAGGCTATTCTATACCTCTACAAACCAAAAACCTTGCAAGAAGAAAATCCCCCCAAACAGACGGCTAGGATCTCTTCCTTCTCCTCTCCTAGAGGAGAGGTAAGGCTGGCAGATTCTGACCAAAGAGGTAGTTGTCAAAAACCAATATAAGGCTTGTCAGAAGAAACTAACTTTAGCAGAGGAGACACTCTGACGTTATACAGCTGCCATTCTGCAGCTCTGGGCACTGAGCTGTTTCAACAGCACAATGCAAACCAGAACCAAACTGCAGTGATGTTAAATCCTCATTAAGGAAACAGACAGTAATGAGCAAGAGATTGTACACTTTGCAAGTGTAAATGCCTTAGTTACCTAGCTCTCAGTGCTCCCCAGCAAAGAACAAAGCAATCTCTACCACAATTCAAGTTTTCATCTAGAAAAGTGCACTACAGTACTCCTAAAACTCAACTCTGTAGTTGGCTGAACAGCACACAAGGCAAAGTTACAGCAAAAGAAAATAACTGTACCCTTAAAATTACAGTAGAAAAAAAAAATACTCAGCATCCAAAGTACGTTAGACCACAGGGCAGGCAGCTTCCTCAGGAAACTCTCCCCCAGAGACTTTTAGTGCTCTTAAGCCAGGGAGGGACACGGGAAGATACCCCAATTCTTATCTCTTGAATCCTCAGGCAGCCAAAGAGGTTTAACACAACAGCTTGGGCAATACTGAGAATCCTGCCCCACTGCCAATTCCAAACAATAAAAAAAGAGCTGAAGTAGGATCCAACGCTTCTAAACCTGCTTTCTCCACAGATCTTTCTTTAGTTTGCCCACCAGCACATTGACTTAACTACTTTGCACGTGCAATACATCAGCATAGTCCCAGGCAATGTAACATCTAATCCCTCTATTCTATCAACATTGACCAAGGGCTGCTCAGACATCTGTACAAGCCTGGAAAAAATCCTGCTGTCCCACAGACTGGATTTATGGTAGCTCACGATGACTCTACAACATCTGCCAGCACAACTTATCTTAAAGCAACCAGGATCAACAAGTGATCTGAGAAGGGTGACATTTTTACCTTAAGCCATGTTTAAGCCTCAGAAAAGCCAGCAACCTACCCCACAAGCCAAGTACCAAAGTCTCTAACAGTTTGACATCAACAGCTGAGCACCCTCTAACTCACTCCGGAGTTGTATAAAACCAGAAAACTTGGTTTTGTATCAACTGCCTTGGTACTTACTGCTTAAGCCAAATTCAAATCCTGGTTATGCTGTGAAGTTCTGAGGAAAAAAAAGTAGCTATTGAGCTGACTGCACATTCAATCAGCATACTAACACATCCAAATATGAATTTGGCTACACCCCATTTATTCCTATCCTCGTGCATGTTCACTACTCTCTTCTCCCATACCCAGAAGAGAAGCATTACTCACTTCCCATGTGAATAGGTCAGTTTGTTGTTTTCAGACGGTATTTTTGCCAGGATCTGCTCTGTCACCTCCAGGAAGTTTCCTCCACACCAGGCATGTTTGGCAAGGATGGTTGTGCCCCTCGCCACAACAGCGAACAGGATAGCCATGACTTCACGCTACCTGGAAACAAGAACACTGCAAGAATTAGATTCGCGTTCTTTGGCAGAGAAAGTATCATGATCTTAACCATATTCTCTCAGCCCTCAACATAACAGGAGGGAAGTATAAGCTTGTATAATACTTCAACAGGATACCATTATCAGAAAGCTTCTCTCATTTCCCCTTTTGGGTTCTGTTCAGAACACCACCAAGACTACAATAACCTCTAGAAGAATGTTTTTCTATTTACAACTGCATGGTGTCCCGCAGTCAGCGATCCCATAATGAATTCTGCCTACCTCGTTTCCACCTAAGTTCTAGCTATTAGTACATTTTCTTGCTCTTCAACTGACCGTTCCATTTTTTCTTGCTTGCTATTGAAAAAACTGCCTGTGGCCAGCAAGCTCCAGTTCAGAGAGGAAGTAACTGGCAGCTATGTTAACAGCAGCTCATTGTACAGATCAAGCCCACCCTCCCTAACACATGACTGGTTAGGGTTGAAGCCTTGGCTTTCGAACTGAAGAAAAACTGCCACTTGCTTAGAGTCACACCATACACATCCCCTTCTAATGGTCTAGAGACGCTCACTAAGTGTATGTTGTTCTGAGGCTTCTGTAAAAGCACATAATCGGCACTTCTCAGAGACAGCACACTTGCAAACTGATTATCCTCAGCAACACACCATTTCTACAAGCCAACATTCCAGTATACATATCAAACTGGACAGGTTACAGTGTGTGAGTGATTGAGGGCCACACTTCTGTGAAGTCTCCGGAGTTGGAAAAACATGCATGCTGTCATATAAAGGGACACACTTAATCAGCTCAAGTATCATTACATTAATCTACTGACAGACCTAAGACTTAACATATGAAACCACAGGTCAGACCACAGCTGTGACATCTGCTTGGCTGATCCAGTTCTTCCATAAGCCTCTTTTCTGCTTAGGAAAGGCTTAGGAAGACTTTTGACCCTGCAAACCCTCAAAATCTTATTTTTCACCTTGCGCTTGACTGCCCACATATTGCCTGCTTTGATTTGTGTTTAGAAACATCTGCATTCCAGCTGGAAAGATCACACACCTATTTCAATGCAACCAAGTAGCCTGGAGACCTCTCTAGAAATAGGTACAACAGCAGAGCAGCAGTGGTTTTGCCTCAGGATCCAGAGACCACAGGCAGAAAGACTGAACACAGGCTGTGCCCAGCCAGACTTCCCACCCCTCTGGCACCGACTGAAGTGACCTAATGACCTCTTCTGTATCAGGGATCAGTCCTATCGAGTACCCTGCAGAGCTTATGCTTTCATGTGGACCATGAACCGATGCACCAGTGGAAGAGGTGGGGGAGGAATGCAGAGCTGTTAATGAGGCTGTGAAGTTGAGATACAATCTCTATCCCACTGCATCGGGGCTCGCTTTGTCAGTCTGAGCTCATCTCTGGCCAAGCTTGGCTCTGTCAATCAGGTAATTTCCCAAACCTCCCACAGGTTTAAGAGCTCAACATTGGAGGGGAAAAAGAAACAAACTTGTAGATTTATTCAGAGAATAGACTCCATGGCTAAGCCACAACCACCTAGAAGCACTGAGGTATTCAGAGCCAGCACAGCCCAAGGGAACAGAAGGCAAAGGATGAGTTTGAAAAGGGCCACAGCAAGCAAAGCACGAAGCTGAACAGTAAGATGTCTCCAAGGGCACTGTTCTGGAGCACAGCACCTAGCCAAGCGCACTCTAGAAAACCTGAGAGTTCATAGTGCCGGTACAGAGGAAGGGAGAATACACCAGACAAAGCCTCACACCACTCAGATGCAAGTTCCCAGATAAGCTGTTTCCCTTTTCATGACTAGTAACACAACAAAAGGGCATCAGTGGGATGAGGGGAGGAAGCACCAGAGCACTCAGCAGCAGCTCCCCCAAACAGATTTGCTGCTTTCACTTCCTCCTGGCCTAAAGCTGGCACTCCAACCCATATCTGTGCCCTTTCACGGGCCCTACCAAGGGCATGGGGGAAGCCTCTGTGCTGCTTTGCACAGCTTGCTTCTTGTTTACCTCATCTCAGAGCAAGATCTGTTTTCAGAACAAAAGCAACTTGTTGCATTTATGGGCTGCTCTTTTTGAGATGACATCTTCCCTTGTCCTCACTCGCTGCATCCCAGTATTCACGCACTGCTTGCTTCCCACCCACCACTCCCACCTAGGTGCCAACCTCATCCAGACCAGGCTCCCTCATCCAGACCAGGCTCAGGGATTTAAACAACAGGATTTACAGCTGATAGGCTTGCACAAAATCTTAGGAAGGAGGAAGATGAAGAGTGCCCACACTAGCAGATGCCCTTTCACTGCTGGTGATGGAAGTGGGGTTTGCACAGCTGTTCCCCTCCCTTCCAGACTGTAGCAAGCTCCAGCTCATTGAAAAATGTCAGCAGAAAGAGGTGACAAACAGCTAGGTTTGTTTTTCATTTCCTCCCCCAGTCACAGGTGTGCTGGCTTGCAGGTTCACAACCGCCTTCTAACATGAAGCCTGTCAGAATTACAGGCAAAACCCCAAATTCTTTTATATCTAAGAGGAGATTATCTTTAAATAAAGATCAGGTGGTGCTTATTATGGTCAATTAAGCAGTGTCCACCTGAAGATGACTGTGAAAGTTACAGAACACAGAAAAGAAATGGTAAGTTTTTCCCCTTACACACTTTCTAAAGAAACTCCTCAGCACAAAGATACCCAAGGAGAAAGAATATAAAGCAGAGAAGAAAGTCATGACTACTCACTATCTGTAATACAAAAATGAAAAGAAAGTTCAAGAACAGTTTCCAGCTTCCAGGAGAAAGTAGTTCTTCACACAATGTATCCTCTGAAGCTCATTCCCGCATGTTATCACAGAGAAAAAAGTTCACGAGTTCAGAAAGTTTACAGAGGAAAAAAATTACTATTAAACAAACACCACCCAAGGAGACACTCACTGGAGCCTAAGAGTTTATGAAGAGTTTCTTCTGTTCTTCCCTAGGCATCCCACTGGTCACCATACAGCCAGACCCACCTCCAGTCCCATTCAGTACAGCCATTCATAACACTGAGAACCACAGAAGTTCAGGATATTTTTTTTCTAGGGAGAAATACTATGAAGAGCAAGTGGTATCTTCAAGCAGCAAAGCAGGTGGCCCACTAAGTCAGATCCATAGTTCAGCCCCAGTCAAGGTTGTAACTCTCACAGTACTTGAGCTTTAAGGCTGCTCTTGCTCATCACACTGCTCTTCTCATACAGGAACAATTAAGTTATACAAAGGCCTGTGAAGTCCTAGGGCTCCCAATTTAGAGCAAATGCCTTAGAAGAGCTTAAACCGCATTTCCAAGGCATTGTATCACCTCTTCCAACACTTGAACTACCAAGAAATCACATGACAAGCACAAAGCCAAGTCATTTGCAAAGCCTCTTAGAAGCACAACCACAACCTTTTCCTTCTAGCACCACTGAAATAGAACCAGCCTGCCAGATCACATCTCACCAACTCTTACAGCTTCCCCACTACAGAAAATTCAGAATTCCTTCCAGAAAGCTGTACTACAAGATCTCACAGACTGACCAACCTGCAGCACTGAGCTCTCTGACACCCTGTCACAGAAGACTTACGTAGCCAACCTAGCAGTTTAGTAGGTTTGTTTTCTTTTTTAAGCCAGCATTAAATTGCTGTATTAACCACATGTTGAATTGCATTAGAGCAGGAAAAGCAGTCATAGATTCCAGTGATATTTTGCTGTTGCCTATGACCTTAGAAAGCTACTATCAGCTCTTCAAGGTACTGTTCTACAGACACAGAAGTCTGAGGGTCACAAAGGAAGACTCTAGTGCTCTAAGTCAAGACTCACCTACCTCTAGTTAAACACGAGTTAAGTCAAGTCCCCACTCCACAGACCTGAGGAGCTCAAAAGCTTTAGCATGATGCTCACAGCATTATTCATTTAAGACAGGAGCATTTGGACTTGACACTGAGCAGAAGTGGAGATTACTCTGAGCTAAAACATAGAGGAATAAGCAACTCCTTGGAACCTTCCTGCAGGAGACACTACCTCCACCTGAAGAAGCTGTTAACAGAAGGGAAGCCAAGCCAAAAAAGCAGACCCAACAAGTTTACAACAAAGATGAAACACAAAACTAAAGCTTGGATAACTCAGGTTAAACGCTTACCACACCAGAGACAAGGGTAGCCACACAGATGATCTCATAAAAGAAATTATTAACTGCCACACAATTGTTCCTAGTTTCTCCTGGTCAAAGAGATAGTAGCTCACTCCTGTCTGAAGAGGCCACAGAGGTAGCAGAAACATATTTCCAGCAAAAAAGTAATACCTGCGGCCAATAAAAGCAAATGGATGTATTCAACTGTCCAGTCCTTCACAAGTGATTCTCTACGAGCTTAGACTCATCCCCTTTCCTACACCTTAGCTTTGACTAATGTAGCCAGAAGATGTAAGCTACACAAACCATGCTTTACTCTGTTTTCCACTCACTCAACAGCTGATCCCTTCAGGTGCTACCAACCCTAGTTCTCCTAACAACAAGGAGCTGCTGAGCAGCGCAAGTCAAAGAATTTGTGAACAGTTAGCAACAGCACACTGATCTGCAACAATACTAACTAACCCAAGAGGAATTTATGACAGAATCGTGTCCCTTCAGATCCACCAAGATACAGTCATCTGCAGTGCTTTGGCCAGCAACTGAACCAGAACTGTGTCAGTGCATGGTACAGCACCAGGTCACAGACAGGAATAAACAAACACGACTAAGCCTCTTGAGCAATCAGGTGACTGTCAAGTATCAAGAAACCAATCTCTTCACATTGCAGTCACTCAATGCACAGGGTCAATATAAAGAAGCAGTTGTAAAAGAAAAAACATCCACAAACCCTCCCCCCACGACACACACTGCAAGAGATCAGCAGCCTGCAAGGCAGTGAGCAACTAAGCTCAGAACTACAAAGCCCACACAAGCAAAGAGGCACCTCAATTCCCAGAGCAGACCAACTCCAGGTTCAGACTGAGGATTATAAAGCGGTTTAGACAACTTCTAAAAGTCTCTGCTCTTTTAATATTGTACATTTGCAGAACTCACAGGGGTGAGGTGACAGTTCCATAGCACCACAAGTGACGCTTGCTGACACTGTAGGATCCCAGAGTCCTGTGACAGCAAGGAGATCAACTCACCCAATTCACAGTCCTCAGCCTTACTTAGGAGACAGTAGCCATGTACTGTGCCACGACACCTGCCCCCAGCTTTGAGCAGAATATTCATCTGTTTTGCTTCATTTTGTCCAAGGAGCATATTTCTCTCTATAAGCAGCATCTCATGCAGCCCTGATAAAACTCACTTATCACTTTTGTTAGTAATACAAATCTATTAAACTGCTACAGAACATCTCTCCTCAGAAGTTACAAGAGTCAGGAACTAAAACTATAAAAATCAATCCTTTCGTATAACCTAGAGATCACAACTATTTTCTGTCTAAACTTACAAAATTGAATGGCTGGAAGGAACGAAGACCAAACCTTCCTAAAAGAAACACTCAGAGATATCAGGTAGGCCTGGCATGGAAAGGCTCCAAATCAGAAGGGAAAGGGGGAAAAGGCTGCATTCCTCAGCCACCCAGAAAACACCACAGATCCAAAGAGCTCCTGCAGCAGTGCCAGAAGCATCTGGCAGCTAACGGAGACAAGGCACAAAGGTGAGTCAAGTATTGCATTTCTATCACAATGACTATTTACTCATTGCAAGTCATGCTGCAAAATGCAGTGTGCTGCTGTCTATAAGGCCCCTCATGGTATTTAACAGAAAGGCACAGAAAAACCTGCAGCATCTTAAAAAACGTCAGAAGCTGAGGTTCAGTCTTCAATGTGATGTTTAAAGCTTCAGTAGGGATGATTTATTATTTTCAAGTGAGACACAGAACTACTTGTTTGTTGCTCTGACTTCACTGGAGATCTAGAATAAACTATCAGATGGCAGTTAAGACAGCTGAGGCAAGAAGCGAACGTGGAGAACTGTGCCCATCCTCTATCAGCAGCACTGCCCTTGCCAGCCAAGGGGGACTCGTCACTTGTTCTTCTTGACCAGAAGATTCACAGCCTCAGTGCCAACAAGCAACAGAGGAGGTTACTGCTTGTATTTCCAGAAATCCTCTTTACAGAAAGCAAGGGGCATCGCATTACTACTGGCTTTAAAGATGAAAGAAGTGTAGATGTTGCAACCCTGCAAGTTTCAAACTGCCCGACTGCAATAAGAAGATCGTTTAAGTACAGTGACTTCAGCAGAAAGTAGCCCAGACTTCCCTTTAACCTTTCCTTGGCATCGGCAAATTATTATTTCTTTAAAGGATATTCCAGCGTTAAGCCTCATAGCTTATTTCTTCATTTTAAACCTGAGAAGCACAACATTCATGCACCAGCTTCCTCTCTGCCCGCGTAGCCTACTTCAGGTACCCCTGCTTCATCATTATGGAAACAAATTGTTAGCAAAGATTAACCCAGTTTCTCTGCCAGGCCCATCAGCTTCTCTGGAAGGCGGCGTAGCATGGTTTAGAAGAGGGGTAAAGGAACAGAATATGACAACTATTGAGTAAGCAGCTCTCCTGAGAGGTATGAGTACACCCTAAAGCGTGCTTAGTTACAGCGTGCCCCCGGCACCCCCACCGCGAGCGCGGCTGCGGTTATTTACCACTGAGCGCTCCCCCAGCCCCGCACACGCCTCTGCTCCCAGCTGCACCAGCTGCACGACGCTGCGGGGCCAAGCGCAGCAGCTGCGGCCGCCCCCCGCCGACACCGAGCCAGGCCCCGCACCCCCGGCCCCAGCAGCGTCCCC
>JAVJGI010000037.1:1205557-1232921 GCA_035590275.1 Ibycter americanus | reverse complement strand
CCTCAGCGCGGGCCCGGCTCAGCGGCGGGGCTCCCTCAGCGCGGGCCCGCGCAGGAGGCGTGTTGGCGTCGGGATAAGTCGTGACAGCGAGGGTAGATCCGAGGGAAAGCCGCCTCCGCAGGTCGCCCTCGGCCGCCTCCCCGGGCTGGTGCTTCGTCCCGGCGGCGGGAAACGGCAAAGAGCCCTTTGGAGACCGGCCCGGTGCTGCGGGCCGCCTGCCGTACAGCCTGCCCTCTCGCACCCCGGTCTGAATCCGCCTCAGTGCCACCCCTCAGCCCTGCCCGGCTTGTTTCAACCCGTAAAACCTCCTGGCTTTACCGAGCATGGAGCAGCTGCTCCGTTCCAGTGTCTGTGAACAGCAGAGGGAGGAAGAAGCTGAGGAAAGCGTGCAGCGTTTCCTGAAATGGGAGGGACAGAGAGGAATACACCTTTTGGTTGAATTTCTTGAAGTTTGGGTGATTGAGAAGCAGCTAGAGGTCAGAACTGGCTAGAACAGAAGCAGCTAGAGGTCAGGACTAACCCATTTTAAAGCTAGTCAGGACTAACGTTTTCTAAAACAAGCCTCGCTTTTTAAAGATTGGACTTCTCAGCACTGTGTAACATCGGGCCTTGGGTGGCTTTGCGTGTTGGCCACAGGCCCCTGCAGCATGCCTCGCCTCCTCTCTTCCACCTGTTTCAGGTTGCTCAGCCCTGTGACAGGAGTTTATGGACCCTCTTTCCGTCTCCAGTCCCCGCCGCAGACAGCAGAAGGCACTAGATGGCACTGGACTTCATGCTAACGGGGTTGTAGGCTCCCAGCTGGCAGTTACACCAAGCCTCAGTGACAGGGAGAGCTGACACAGGATCATCCCGTGCTCCGTGCACCTGTCTGTCAGTGGGAAACGGGGAGAGCTGAGCACTAGAACAGCCTTACAGGAGAAACAGGTGGACTCTGTAAGTTGTCTGGTTTTAAAAGCTGCTTTTGGGGAAGGCGTAATACAACGGTTTTCCATAGTCTCTCGATCTACAGCCCCCAAATTTTTTCAGTGGTGCCGCTGACCCTGGAGCCTCTTACCAATAGTCTGGCTTCTGCTCATTACCTTTCTCAGGCCCTGTAGATCCATATTCTTCTCCCCAGTTGCGCAGGCCACAGACTGAAAGTCACAATTGCGCCAGGAAGCCCAATTCTAATCCTGCAAGTCTGATGTGATGAATGAAATTGATCTTTGAAGAGCTGCCATTAGGAGAGAGGCCCTTGGCAACAAACCAGCAGATTCCTCCATGAGGAATGCAGTACCGTACAGAAAACAGGAGAATGTGTAGAAAGCGATACTGGCTCATGAAGACCAACAAAGGACTATATATTCTGACACAGAAGACAAGTTATAAACTGCAGTGAGTGTAGGAAGAAGTGAGTGGTAGGACTGCTCCCCAGCCACTTAATGTCTAGCTGATCCCATCTATCTCGGTGCTGTGCTAATGTATCCGCCACAGCACTACCTAGGCACCAAATACAACATTAAATAATTAATCATTGTAAATCACAGCCCCTCTAAGCAGGAGAGCTTCTGGATGATGCGAGATTGCCGTGCTTAGGCTTGTATAGCCAGTAGAGGAGGAGGGTGTCCGGTGCTTGGATGGCCAGGTTGCAGGGGCTGTATCCTGACCTTGCTGGGAGGGTGTACCCCAGATAGTCTCAGGCAAGGTGCCTGCTTTTCCCAGAGTGATGGGGGCTGGAAGAAACCTCTGGAGATCACCCAGTCCAACCCCCTGTTAAAGCAGGTTTTCCTAGAGCTGGTTGCACAGAATCACATCCAGGCGGGTTTTGAATGTCTCCAGAGAAGGAGACTCCACAGCCTCTCCGGGCAGCCCGTGCCAGTGCTCTGTCACCCTCAGAGTAAAGAAGTTTTTCATCATATTCAGATGGAACTTCCTTGTGTTGCAGTTTGTGCCCATTGCCCCTTGTCCTGTCACTTGGTACTACTGAAAAGAGCCTTTTCCATCTCTGTTGTCTCTGAGGGACTCAAGTGAATTTGAACAATCCTAAAGCTTCCTCAAGATCTCATCAGCTTTTCCTTCTGCCTCTACTATAATGCAAGAACAAAGCCAGTTTGGTAAAGAGACTAACAAATCAGTGTGTAACCAACGAAGAAAAACTCCAGACAAGCAGAATTACCTACTCCATGGCATCGGGGCTTTTTTTACAAGTTAGCTCACAGGAGAACAAGTTTTCTTGTGGTTAATAGTTTGATACCTGGACACCTCTTAGGTGAGACTCAAAAACACCCTGAGAAATCTCAGCCTTCTGCCTCAGGGCAGGGACTCGATAGCAGCAGGGACCAGAGAAGAATATGTCCTCCAGGACAGTGTGTTGGTTTTCCTCAGAAGCATCAGACAGCATCTGTGCCAGAGGTGATACCTGACCAGGTGGGCCAATGGCTTCATGAGAAGCAGCAAAACTTAAGGTCCTGCTGAGATCCAGAATTGTGCCTGAGGACTCTGCAAAGAAATGAGGAGAGAGAAATTGAGTCTGTGAAGCAGGCAGGTTCAGCACAGTGTGTTCCTTATGGCTGCATGAAAGGGCCATGCTCTGGCTTGCATCTGCCAGAGCAATGGACTGGGTACTTATGCTGTGCTAAGGAGGCAGGGACAGCTTAAATTCCTTGGGTTGCTGCTCTGAGGCACTTGGTGTAGCCCCACAAGCTGGCCCAGCCACCATGCCAGAGATGCATCCTGTCCTTTCCTTCCTATGCATGCATGTTCCTTCAGCTGTGGGAAGGAGCCCAAACTCAGTGCAACTCCCAGCACTGTGTGTTAAACTCCCAGTTATTCTATTTTTCAAATAATTTTTATGCAACGTTTGTAACTCAGCTGTAAATATTGCTTTCTGTCTGGAAGAGCACCTCTTTGCCCCCATGTGTGCAGAACCACACCCGAGCTAAGGTGTAACTCCTGTTGTGTGACCAAATTGGAAGAATGTCACTGTCCCAATGAACAGAGCTGTACCTGTCTCAGGGGGTGGCAGGGGTGGCACTTGGGGTTTTGGCACTTCTAACTGGGTGCAGGGAGCAAACGGGGCCAGGTGACCTGTCCTGGCACGTGGGTGCCTCCTGAGTTAGTCTGCTCTTGTCTGAGCCTGTAGTCTTTGGAGAAAAAAAGCTCTCAAGTTATGACTGATGCTAATAATTTTAATAAATACTTCCTTGCAAGGCCTCACAGTAGGAGAGACTGAGGCCAGTCGCTGCTTCTGGGAAGATGGAGGAGGGTGCTGGATCTGGCAAGCAGAAGAGCAGGCAGGGTGTCCCATCCATGCCCCTAGCTGCCCTAGTGACCCGTGTCAAATCACTTAAACATTTTTGTTCCACAGCAAGGGCAGGTGGTTTTGCCACTCACTGCCTTATTTTAATCACCAATAAGACTCACCGCTTCGGTTGCAGATTGCAAGATGCTGGGAGGTGAGCGAGACCCTGTCAGTCCAACATCCCTGTTGTTGATGTGATGTTGCTACATCGTACCTACCCTCCTGCAGTTGCTGGTGCACAGGGAGCCTGCTCTTGAATTGTGCTGCAGGTCTGGGTGATCTCTTCCTCTGTGGAAATCGGTCTGTGTTTCCTTTCTGAACTGCTGAGTAAGTTCCCTGTGGAGGCCGTACCTGTAGAAGGAGGAACAGGACTAGGGGAGTATTACTACCCAAGGGAAACATGAAGGGTCATAAAACCCCTGGAGCGGTTGAGGATTTGGCCACGAGCAGGATGCGAAGAGATCAGCGCTCATCTTAGCCCAGCTCCGCACTTAACCTTGAAACCTCTCTCTGCTGCTGAGAGAGGAAGCGGTTGGGGGCTGTCTGAGCACATCAGGCTCCACGGTGGCTACGCTGAGCCTGGGGAAAGGTCAGAGGCTCAACAGCCCTCTGACAGCTAAGTGATTAGTTAGGTGACTTGTTGGTTTTGGAGGGGATCCCAAACCAGGCTTCTCAGGAAGCGTTAGCTGGTAAAGCTCTTTTTGGGCGCCTAAGCAAAAGCAGCAGGAGTATTAGGGGCTGGCTGCTGGCGTTGCAGGGTTCATTACATGTGGGGCTCAGCAGCCCAAGGCTTGCTGGTGGGCTCCCCAGGCTCATCCTAAGCATGCGAATCTGGGCTTGCAGCTCCTTTTGGTTTCAGGCTGGGATAAGATTTCCCTGCTGACAGGCAGCATTCCTCCCTGGGAATTTTTTGACTGTCCCCTGTCATTCGTATCTAGCCATGGGCTGGTGCTGGGACCTGGGATCACATCAACCTGAACAGTCACTCCCACCTTCTTCGCACCGTGGGTCCTGAAGCTGCAGCTTTCTTTGGGTTCCTCTTGTCTCCTGTGAAGAGGAAGGACACACAGGCACTTTGATGACCAGGGAGAGGTTTCTCTGAGGTCTGTGATGTTGCAGCTTTCCCTCCTCTGAGAAGGTGCTCTTGGTCACACTGCAGCACCTGAGACATGCGCCACAGAGATGGCCCAGCCAGACCTACAAGCCCTCCCAGTTACTGTGGTGAAGCTGAGCACAGTAGCTTATTCTTCACCCTAGGGCTGGTGTTTGTTACCTCAGAGCACCTTACAGCATCTCTTCTTTCCCCATTTGTGGCAGGTCCAGGCAGATGGGACAGATGGAAACTGCGTCACCTTTGTGTTGCACGATGAGGACCACACACTTGGCAACTCCCTCCGATACATGGTCATGAAGAAGTGAGTAGAGCCTCTCTGGTATCTGGCATTACTACGGGTACCTGTCTCCCACTCTGGCTTTCTTACTGACCTGCATCTCAGTTGTTGCTGGGACAAGGCAAACGATCAGAAACTACCTCTGTGCGTGCCTGTTGGAGTCTTTATATCAGACATGGTGCCAGAGCCTCCTTACCTACTACCTCTCTTCACAGGATTACCTTTTTCTCTGTGCTGCTTGTTAGCGTCAGGACCCTGAGTGCACTAGTAGGCCTTAATAGACCTGACCAACCACACCTGGGACCTCCACCCACACCCTGCCCATGGTCCCAGAAGCCCCATTTAAGCTCAGCTCAGGGCTTTCATTCCCTTCTGGGCTATGTTGTAGGAGTATGGGCCTCCAGCTCAGCCTGTACTGGGCTGTGAATTCTGTTCATATGTATGCTGACCCAGGGACTGACTTCCTGACCTGATATCAGCCCTTCCTCATCATTGTTTACCTGGTTGGTGCTCACTGGGTAGTGTCTGACCCTCATTATACTCACCTGACCTGACACTGACCTGCAGATTGACTTGCTGGCCTGACCTTGGGCCTGCTTCATCCCCACAAACCTGCCTGTGATCCGGACCCTTGGCTGACCCTGGCTACCACCTTTGCACCCACCCTGCTCCCTTGCTTGGGTGCTGTGGGACAGGGCTAGCCTAGTAAGGCCTCTGCCCTCTTGGCCGTCTTACTGTTTATTGCTCCCAGCAACCCATCCCTTAGGGAACAACCAGCCCTCACTGCTCCTTGATGACTAATTATGAAGGAAATTTAACCTCTGACATGTGAAAGGCTTCTGAATGTCTTACTTGGCCCTGGCTAAAATGATGCGCAACTCCGTGTAAGTACATGTGGTCAGGCAGTATGTGTCCCCTTCTGGGAAAAGTGCTGTCAGAAAAGAGGGTAGGAACAGCCAGTATTAAGCAAATTGATCATCTTCCATGCTTGCATGGAGATGCAGGAATTGGTGCTGGGCATTAATTATCCTGTTGCCCCCATCAAAATATACAGATAGGTTCACCCTGGTTGCCCAGTTTTATCGAGCTGAGCAGCACTGAGGGTTTGTGAAGATCTGCTGGTAAGCCTCAGAAAAATTACAGCAGGAAATTTAATGCATCATCTCAAATGACAGTTGCATTGCAAATGTCATGTGAATTCCTCTGATAAATCACCACGATGAGAAAAACAGCAGGCTTCTTGCAAGGAGCTGTTCTTTCTGCTGGGTGCACAAGTGTTCTACCAGCCACCTCAGCTTATGAAGGCAGGTGCCATGCAGGCCACAAACCATCTTGGTAAATCCTTGCAGTGCCCTAGACCCATCAGCCTCCTTTGTCCAGCAGAACTGGAACAGGTTTGCATACAGTGAGGTTTCCAAACATCCCGGATCCCGTTTGAACTTGGCAGGCCTGCCAGTGGGCTGCTGGTGCTGCCGAGATTGTGCCTACGATCGTGCCAGCCATGTCCTTCCTCTGCAAAGCTCCAGCTGCAGCTCCAGGATAGATGGGTGTGTGTGAATAAGGTTACACAGGTAGTTTCCTTTCAGCATATCCCTCCCATAAGACCCTCAGCCATTTTAGAAATATCCTGAGCCCCAGCAGGTCTGGGGTGGCCTGAGCGTCTGACTTGCCTGAGGTTTGCTGTGGATTGGCCTGGGTTTCACTGCTTCTCTTCTCTCTCCCCTCCTGCAGCCCTGATGTGGAGTTCTGTGGCTACTGCATCACACACCCCTCTGAAAGTAAGATCAACTTTCGGATCCAGACCAGAGGTATGGGTGTGCACATTTCTTTTGTGTCTGGGGCCACCTTTCTTTTGTGGAATTCCCCCTGCTCATGTCAGGTTTCTGCTATGAGTCATTTAAATAAAGAAAAGCACTTTTCTCCCTCTTCTCTGCTAGCCACCTGCAACTGCTGTGCCCCGTGCTCAGCTGGAAAGGCTGCTCTGAGCCATTATAAACGATTCTATGATTTTGCTACAGCTCTTCTGTTTCCCAAGTGTAAGGCTGAGCCAGCTGAGGCCTGAGGAGCCCACAGCCTTGCCTAGTCACAAGGTATCTTGACTTGCAGTTGACTGGCAGCACGCACCAAACTGTAGTGCTGGGGTAGAGTAGGTCTGCTACTCAGCATCAGAGGTGATGGGTGCTCCGTCTGCCCCTAAATCAGCACAGGAATCAGAAAGCAAAGCCAAAGTGGCTGACATATATAGCTGCAATGAGATAACTTGTTTTTGCTTTTCCTTCTCGGTTGTCTTGCAGCTTTGGTCATCAGGCTGGTAACAGGCCATGCTGCCTCAGAGCGGCAAGGGAGGGGGCTACCAACCCCTTTGGAAGTCACCTCCCATTTCACTAATACATCTTCTTTCCTGAAGGAGCCCTTCCTGCTGTCGAGCCGCTCCGGAAAGGGCTGAATGACCTGATGAGTGTTTGCCAACATGTGCTCAACACCTTTGAGGTGAGACTATTTCTGAAAAGCTCAGGGGCCTTTTCTCTCTTGGTCTCAGAGGGGAGCGAAATGGGCTGAAACCTATGTTAAAGGCACCTTTGACAAGAAAAACCTGATAGTTTTTTCAGATGTTCTCTGCCTGACCTGCAGCTTGACCTGGCTTTCTTTCCTTTGGAGTTACTGTAGAGCGCAGTGACTTCTGAAAGTACCTGGAGCTCTGTCAGAGCTTCTCAGGTCCCTCAACCTTTCCAGGCACTGGACAGAGAAGTCAGGGTGCCGACCAGGATGGTGACACTGTGGTATATGCATCACTCAGATATATGCTGTTAACTTTTGTTCTTTCCTCTTGTTTACAGAGGAGCATGAAGGAATACAGGGCCCAGAGGGAGGAAGAGATGCAGTAGCATTTGGGGATGGCAGTCCCCGTGGTTGTGTATAATGTCTGTGTCGAATTCCGTGTGTCAAGCGTTTTTGTTTGTGCGGTGTTTTTTATGACTGCTTTGATGCAAACCTGTATTTTCTCTAATAATAAAGTTCATGAAGTTTGGTGCCACAGAAGTGACACTGCCTTCAGCTCAGCACGGGTATGGAAGATCATAGCTAGAAGGCAGCTCTTTCAGTCTCCCATCATCTTTCCCTCTCCAAGTGTTGCTGTTTCCTGCCCAGGATTTTCAGATCACAGAGTTTGCAGGTGGTCTGCTGCACAGACTTAGCTGCCCCAGGGAGCAAAGGGGTTCAGTGCTGTGTAAAATCAAGCTTTTAGAGGGGTAGCACCCTCCCCCAGTTGAAATCTTTCTGTTACTCGCACCATTGCGGTTGACTGAACAGATAGGGCCAGCCTTCCTTTTTCAATATATCATTATAAAATGATACTCTGCTCATTTGGGAGGTGAGATGAGTAAAAAACCACTTGCCTTTTTTAACCCCCTGAAGAATGCAGACAAAGGCAAGCCCAGACCACTCCTCATGAGCAGGTTTAAAGGGTACAACACTGAAGCCCTGGCCTTGATCAGATCTGCTGGCAGCTAGCCAAGTGAAAGCCTTTTGTTGAGCATAATGTGGCGTGAAATTGCAGGGTTTTTTCTGCTCGCGCAGGGCGTAGGATTGTGAACCTTTCTGGTTTGCTCTGCACAGGGGGGACGCTGCTTGTCTCTTCAGTGGAGGTCTGCAGTTACCAAAGAAACCTGCTGACACTCAATTAAGTATTTAGCAGACTTTGCAGACCCCCTGCTGCTTAATAAGAAAAACCCAGAGATGTTCCTTTCAAACACCAACATGTTTTATTAACATACAGAGGAATAAGAGGGAGGATGTAAAATGTCAGGTCTTCTCTAGAAAATCACTCTTTCAAATATGAATTGACAGACTTGGTCTCTGACAGGCTGGTGATGGGTTTGTGTTTGTAGACGTTAGGCCAAGAAGCCAGCTGAACCCTACATTTCATAATAAGGCTCCTTTGCCTCTCAGTTTGCTGCAATGGGTTCAGCCTGCCCGTGCCAACATGGTCCCACATCTATCCTGGGTAGCTCTTGTAGCTTTGCTTTTGGCTGATCCCCTCTGGCCTGGCTTCTTCACGCTGAAACCCGTGGGTGCTTAAAGCATGCTTTCATATAGGGCTTGGAGCACGTGGGGAAGAGGGGCTGTGCCTGGTGGGTGCTGGTGAGTGTTTCACCCTGCTGCATAGGAGCAAGTACAGGCCTGGGGACTTTCTGGTTGGAGAATTCCCCAGCCCAAGCGAGGAGACATAAAAAAAGCAGGAAAGCAGTTTACCCAGGGCAGGGGCGAGAGGGTGAAGGGGTGAATAAACCAGGAGCTGACTAATGCACCTGGGCTTAATATCAGCCCTGGTGTCATGGAGAACAGCTTTTTGAAAAGGTCTTGAAACTCAGCTGGTTGCTTCTTCCAACACCCGGGGGATGCTGTGGACCAGTCGCATGTGGGCTGGGCTGGGCTGGGCTGGGCTGGGCTGAGCTGAGCTGGGCTGGGCAAACCACTGTTCCTGGACTTCCTCTGTCTGGGGCTGTGAGGGAAGGATGTGCGTGCCCAGAACTGTAGAGCTCTCCCCTGTGAAGGGCAATAGAAGCTGGCAGCAGGGAGCTCTCTTCGCGTTTGCATTCCCATGAACAGCTAAAACCAGGCTGCACGTGTACACCTTTTCTGATAGTCATTACTTTCCCTTTGAGCTGAAACTTGCTGGTCCTGGCCTTGGTTGTAGCCTAAGGGAGACCTTCTAGGAATGGGAAAGGGCAGTGCAATAGAAGAGCTTTAAAAGGGTACTGGGTCCTGCTGGTATCTCAGCTCTTTGCTCCTCTCCTCTCTCACGCTTGGTCAAACTTTATGATGTTGGTTTTAGTAGAGGATATCTGGGAGTAAAACACAAGGGGGAAGTTATACCAAAGGAGGATGAAGTCACTGTTAAACAGGCGTGCAGCAAGTGGTAGCAATGCCTGGAGCTGGGGATGAATGCATGTCAGTCTTTTTGTTGCAGTATTAATAACATGCAGATCTGAGACTGGTTTTGAACCATTTAAGGCTGAAATGTTGATCTGAGTATAGCTGCTAATGCAGGAGTGATTAAATCTGCTCTTGGAGCATAAAAAAAGATGTTAGCCACTTGGGGCCCAGGAGGTTAAATAAGGTAAAAGGATTCCTCTGTGTGCCTGTAATTGCTATCTGTCTTGTGAAAACCAGCAGGTCCTGGCTGTTCTGCCTGTCCTTAGGAGAGGATCATGGCTGTTCAGCGTTTGGGATGCTGCTCCTTATGGCATTACCAAGATGACTACTGGGAAATTGTCAAGATACTTCAATCTTCACTGAAATGAGCAAGTAAAAGACAGAACAACCTTTTCTCAGCTGCTGGCAGGCACTAAACTGCCTGTGTGCCTTGCTCTTGCTTTAACATGGTAAGTCTCACTTTTACCAGTTGGGACTGACTTAATTTTGCAGCAAGGAGGATCACAACAGCCAGGGACAGGTCTATAGCTTTGAACTCCTAAGCTTCTTTTTTTCTTTGCTCTTTCACCTTTTTGGTGCTTGTGGCTCCTCTGCCAGGAGGACGTGCAGAGCTTGATGCTCTCTCCTGCTTTGAGGCACTGAGGCATTTTAGCTGGCTCCTCTGTCCCTGAAGTATTTCAGTCCTCTAGAGAACAGTATCTCCCTCCCCCATGTCCTGGTGCAGTGAGCTGATGTCCACATCCCTCCTGGGTCTGGAACTATCTCATTTCTAAAGAAAGCTGCTTCTCCTGACTCTGCCCAAGGGATCCTGTGTTCTGACAACTTCAGTTTATTTGGCATTATTTCTTTTTAATTAAGGGCAGCCCTGTGACTGGTGTTTCAGGGTCAGGTTGGAACAAAACACCTGAAAACTGGCACCTGGGCTAGCAGAGGGCAATGTATGTGCCAGGAGGGCAGAAGTGGGCAGGACAGAGGGAGTTGCATTCCTTGCATGTGTGCATGCTCATCCTCAGCTTGTCTCCAGTGCTGATTTGGGGCAGAAGCTGGCCCTGCTCAGTGCATCTATTGGCCTTGAATTACCTACTGTGACCCAGACTTACCAGCTTTACCTGACAGATCTCCAGATCTGACCCACAGCATCCTCCGTCAGCCTTCTCGAGGTTGTCCAGGAGACACTGACCCAAATAAAACCCCAGCAGGTGGGTCCCCTGCTTACACAGTGTTTCTCACCTATGTGACTCTCACAGTGAGGTCCCCACGAGCCAGGGCTATGCTCCAGGCCTGTGCAATGCATTGAGGACCCCAAGAGAGAAAGATGTTGGCTCAACCCCTGACTAAAGCACCAGCCGTTTCAGGTGAGGGAGGGAAACTGTAGCCATGGGGTCGGAGCATCCCCGTTAGCTGCTAGCATCCTAAATACTGCCTGTTACAGAACTTTATTACCTGAGAATTGATCTGACACCTCCATGGGCCTCCCCCATTGTGTGGCCCAACAAGCAGACCCTTGTTTGAACTGACGAGAGGTTTGTAATTAGCAGAAAAGCCCCAGTGATGCACGTGGCAGCAGATGGAAAGGTCAGCACATCCCATCTGTCTCTTCCCACCCTCCCTTCCAGCCACCAGCGCTGCGCAGCTGCCCTGGCACCTCTTGAGCACACTAGACCCAGAGCTTGGGTAAGCACATGAATTTTAGGGAGTACTAACAGAAACGCAACGGCAGGGATGTTAACCTGAAGCAAATCACTCCGTAGCGGCTGCTTGCAACGCGGCAGAGCAGGCCCCGGGGCCAGCCTCATCCTGGCAGGAGGCTGCCAGGGAGCTGAGCTACCTGGAACTGAATTTGCCACAATTTGCGGTAGAGCAGGATGTAAGTGAGACATTGCATTAGGCTTGATGTGCCGCTGGCTTACCCACTGCTATGTCCTTGGCGTGGTATGAGGTGTTGAAGTCACAGAATCCATTTGCCTGTAAATGTGGAAAAATACAGAAATACATAGAATTCAGATTTTTTGTATAAGCACAATCATTACAGAATATCCTTCTACTAAGATGTCTGCGCGGAAATGTTTCAGCCTTTATCAGTTTTCTCTGTTGACTTCATTTGTCCACCAACAAAATGCAGCCAGCTCTAGGGCAGAGCATAGCAGCAGCACTGCAAAATTGATACAGACAAATCTACAGTAGGTAGGTAAGTTTGTGGAAAACATGCTGATCTAGACATTGCTCACTTACTGTTTTCTTCATTGAAACCCTTTTGTCTTTCCAAAGTGTGCTTTGTTTGTAAAACATTTGCATTTCAGTGAAAGCTAAGCTAAAAAAACACCAACACCTGGAAAGTGTTTTGCTTTATTTGTGGGTCTTTTCTCTTCTCCCTTTTTCCTCTTTCTGTTTTTTTTCCCCCCATGACAAGATGAGAAGGGGAAAGAAGAAAGGGAGAGAGGTAAAAGGGAGAAGAAAAAAAACCCAGGAAAAATCATCAAAAGCTTGGTGACTAAAACTTTCTCATAGAGGTTTTCTTAAAGTTTTGGCAAGAGATGCAAGCGTGACATTTTAGAAAAACATGCTGGAAAAGCACTCGGGGATTCATTATTTTAAATAGTAAAATTGTGAAAGCTTTTTGCCGTATTTCAGTTAGCTGTAGCGGCTCTTTCAGTTGAG
This sequence comes from Ibycter americanus, assembly GCA_035590275.1. Taxonomy (NCBI): domain Eukaryota; kingdom Metazoa; phylum Chordata; class Aves; order Falconiformes; family Falconidae; genus Ibycter; species Ibycter americanus. Next base: position 1,220,657 of record JAVJGI010000037.1, on the reverse strand, counting down.
ATCAGACTTTCCCCATTGCCTTTTCCACCCTAGTTCGACCATGAGGATGAGCATCTCTGTCCCCCTTAGAAATGGCATGAACCTTGGTGTCATGGTGCTGTGGCCAATGCCCATCAGGGTCCAGCCCCGCTGCCCCGTTGGAGCTCAGCCTTGTTGGCAGGGGGAACACGAGCTACAGTCGCCAAAACGCAGGGCACCCCTATTTTCCCTTCAGAGCTGTGGTCTTCTGGATGTTCCCCCTCCCAGGAGCCAGTGGCTTAAGGAGGCTGTGGACTTTGCAGCTGCTGAAGACCACAGATCAAGGCTGGCTGCTGTTCTGGAAGGGCAGATCTGGATCCTCTCCCTTGCATCCTATATCCAGCAGAATTAGCTGCTTCCAGGTTACGCAGGGGGTTGGAAAGGTGGAGGCTGGTTCCGTGGTCCCAGCCTCACCCAGATTTGAGCCATCTCTGCCTTCGCTTTCCTGGGCTTACAGACTTCCCTGGAAGGACAGCCCCTTGGGCCAGCAACAGCGCCCGGATAGCCAGGAGCTCGCCTGTCCCCGGGAGGGGGCAGCTGGAGCTGGTGATTTGGCTGGATGCTGCCACTAGCTTCTGCCAGGGATACCCGGTCCCCTAAGCCGCAGCCCTGCGGCCCCACACAATCACTTCCTTGTGCCATACACAGGTGGGGTGAACATCATCCCTGGATGGGGAGTCTGGGGTGGACTTCCCAGGAAAAGTGAAGAGAAGGGGGGGCTTTTGGGGCTCCCCCAGTCAGGTTGGTCACACAATGAAGCCAGGTACTGCCCACCTCTCCCTACCATGAACAGGAGGAGATTTCACGCCATTGATGGTCTACCAGACATGGATGGTGCCTGGATCTTATCCTGGCTCTGCCCAGGGAAAAAGTGTCCCAGCAGCAGAGGGAGATGATCAGGGATGTTATCAAAGCCGTTCTTTAGCTTTTTCAGCTGGAAATTGTCACTCATGGTCTTCTCCCTCTCCTCCTCATCCCACATCCATCTCAGAGTGACCACATCTGAACCTTCCTTCCCTTTTCACACACATCTCCCCACCCCACGTTTCCACACCCAAGACAAACGGCCATAAGTCACTTGGTTTTCCTGCAAGGAAATGAAATATCCTATAAGGATCTGAATCCCCTTCCCCCTCCTCCAGAGGCGACTCGGACCAGAGGATGAATCAGCGTGGTTCAGTGCTAGTCTCAGGGGTCTGTGAAATGCTGCAGCTCCTTACAGGTGGGTTACAACATGAAGGCAAAAACGATTCAGGCCCGGCCACGAAACGGCCATGCGAGAGAAACGGAGGGCTCCTGCTGTCCTGGCACGGTGCCTTCTCCTCTCGGCCCCACGGGTGGCGTGGCTTTAGGAAGAGCTGTACTTGTTACTCAAGCGGGAGCTGCTCCGGTCCAGCCCAAGCTCCTGCCCGTTGGCTTTCCACTTCCCAACAGAGCCCTTCTCATCCGTCGGTGTGATGCTCAGAGCGGGGCGCTGGCACCAGCAGCACAGGCAGGACTGCGAGGAGACAGGAAGGTGGAGAAAGAGGTTACAAACACGGGCTACAGGGTAAAAGGGGGAAACACTCCCTTACTGATGTCGGCAAGTCAACCTGCGCAGTGCCAGGCTGGGAATCGCAGCCTGCACTTCTGAGCCTTGCTGTCCTGCCTGTCTGCTGGGAGCAGGCTGGTATGGATTGGAAATGAAGATACCAAAATCTTGGGTACCTTTTGCAGTTGTGTTTTCTTGTCCTTGGGGGACAGAAAACACAGCTAATGCTTAGCTGGGCTCAACTCTTCTTTTTTGCCACGGCAGCTGGGAGGTGACTCCCTCCTCATCCCATCCCATCCCCTTCCTTTCTCAGGGCTCCACTGCTCCTGAAAATTATATCTGAATAACTTGGGCTCAAAGTTTAAAGCAGCCCCAGTCCCTGATCTGATGGTTTGTGGGGATACTTCTGATCCAGAACAACAGGGACTTTTTTGGCTTGTCCTAGGTCCTGCACTGGCAAAAGCCTCCCCATAGCAGGGCAGTGAGCTCTAGTGTACTCAGAGCTGGGAGGAGAGGCACCTAGCAGAGGGAAAATTTGGGAGGAGAAATAAGATCAAATGTATATGAGCAAATATGGGAATGCTGTGCACTGCTGGCAGCCCCAGCATGTCCCTGGTGGGGAATTTGTCTGGGAGCCAGGAGCTGCGAGGTCCAGGCCTGTCTCTGCCGCTGCTTGCTGGGTGTGTTTGCCAAACCACGCTCCACCTTTCCCCTCATCTCGTAAGCTCAGAAGTCCACTGCAACGGGGGTGCCTCTGGCCACACCGTGCCTGGTCCGTGGGGCTTGTGCCCCTGGGACCGGTGTCTGGGAACAGTCACTGTAGCCAGGAGCTCTGGAGGGGTTCACCCTACCTGGAAGCAGTTCTTGAATTTCCGACTGACGAAGTAAAGAGCCACAGGGTTGATGCAGGAGTTGAGGGAGGCCATGTTGATCCCGAAGTAATCCATCACTAGGAGGAAACTGAGGCAGGAGGGGAGAGAAGAGGGTGGGCATGTTGGAAGCTCACTGAGTGGAGACCTGAGGGAGGGTTTCCAAACTGTCTGCAAACTGCCTGGCCCAGGAACCTGCTGCCACGGAGAGCCGTTCAGTGACTGATAACATAGAGGTGAGCCCAAGGCAGTCCCCTCTGCAGGTGGGCAATGGCCCAACACTTTCTCTGATGCGAGGAGCATTTCCTGAGGAAGCCAGAAGTGTGAGATCTGATCTTCCCTGGTGACTTCAATGTTCTCAAACTGAAGCACAGTGGCAGCGCCTGGCCTGAACTGGATTTTAGCATAATGGGTAAAGAGGAGAGGGGAAGATGGGCACCTACCATGTGGCAGAAAGCATGCACAGCCCTCAGCAGTGCTGCAGTCCCTTTAGCTCTGCAGGGAATGTTCTCTGCCCAGGAGACCTCTTTAACTCACAGCTTTATAGAGACATTTCAAAATTTAATTCTTCCTTTTCTTACGGTCCCCCACACCCTTTCTCTGTGCCTACCAGATGAGCAATGCCACCTAGAAAAGGAGCTGTTGCAACAAGGTGTTCAGAAGGCAGCCCCACCAGCCTGCAACGAGCCCAGCAGAGGCTCAGCCGGTGCCCGCAGGGGGTCCCAGCTTAGTGCCCTCCTGCTGCTGCCCCTACCTGAGCAGTTCACATCTGTTGGGGTCCGTCTGGTCATAGATGGTCTTTTTGAGGATGCGGCTGAGGTGGAGCGGCAGCCAGCAGAGTGCAAAGATCACCACGAGGCAGAACACGGTCTTGGCCACCTCCCGGCGCTACGAAGAGAAGGTGGGCAGGAGAGAGGGTTGGTGTGGCTGATCATCGGGGAGTGAGTGGAGCAAAGTACCATCTCCTCATGCTGAGCAAGAGCCCTTCAATTTCTGTAATCTGATGACAGCAAGGTGCCCCTTTTGAGTCCAAAGCACAACCTGCAGGTACCAAATCCTGCATCATGAGGAGGACTCTGGGATCCAGGCTGCAGAAAGGGGTGGGGGACCAGCAGCACAACATGGACCAGACTCTTTCATGCTTCTTCCTAACGTTGCTCCTGGTGACTTTGCTGGGGTGACACTCCCTGGGACATGGGGCCCCCATCCATCCACCCTTCACACTGTATTATTGTGACAGCCAGCTGGTCTGCCTCAGGGGATCATTCTGTGAAGTGTGAGAGGGGACGGTAAACCATTCTTTGTCCTGCACCCCTTGCCTGTGATATGGCACGTGCAGCGTCTGGTGTGATCTGGGCTGGCAGCATGGCCAGAGATAAGTGCCCATGAGAAATCAGGAATCAAGCTGATCCATGGCCATAACGCTGGTGGTTTGAGTTGTCCCTGAGACTGAGATTGTAGAGCTGAAGGCCCATCTCCCTGGTTTAATCCATGCATCTGCATCAGTGTGCCAATATCCATTGACCACTGAGAGGCTGTGTCAGCTCGTACGTGTCCTTTACAAGGACAGGTAGGTGTCCTTCCCTTTAACAGCACTCCCCCCCATTTGGGGAATACCAGAGTTTCTGCCTTTCTGGTTTTCTTACCCGCTTCATGTGGTCATTCAGAGCAATTCTCATGCCATTTCTCTTGCTCAACATCTCGCATGACATGAGGGTGTAGAAGATGCCAGTGCATACCAAGGGGAGGCAGAAATAGAAGCCGAAAAGCCACCAGTCCTTCACATCACGGTAGAACTGCATGCAAAAGAAAGAGCAACTGGAAACTGGAGAATGGGGTGGGGGAGTAACTGGGGCATGAACTGACCCGGTCCCTGACACTGATGCTGGCCTGTATCAGACACTTCTGATGTGTGAAAGTGTAACAGCTCCTGTGCTAAGCGCGTGTGGGATTACCCTCCCTCAAGGCTGCTGCACATGTTTCACCTAAAGAAGTAAAGACTGGGTTACATCTGGTTGCCAGTCCAGTCTAGCACGCTTGTGCAAGAAACAGTTCTGAGGAGCTTATTTGGTAGACACAGTGGGATAAGTTCTGCTGTCTTGTAAGGGTCTTAATTCCCTTGCTCACCCTTAGCTGACCCTGTGATTGAGGTTACACATGCAGACTGGCTGTGGAGATGCTCTTTGGCCTGCTGCGACAGTGTAGCAGGTGCTGAAGCTTCCAAAGATGTGTCATGACTTTCTGATGTGGATGGTGAAGATCTGACACACCTTGAGGAGCAGCTGCCTGATTTCTGGCCCCATATTCAAGGCAAGTCTGCCCCATGTCGCTACAACACTGGGTATTCTGTGCTTTCTCTGATACTGCTGTCCTGGTGTTCACCCCGATGGTTAGAAGAAGCCACCTACAGAAGCATCTAATCCTCTGATCAAGGAGGGAGGATGCCCTGGTTGCCTGTGCCTCCCTCTCCCATGCACTGCAGCTGGGGTGGGATGGAGTACCTACCATCATGAAGCTGGATTTCTGTTCAGAGGCAAGCATGCACACCCACAGGTGTCGTTCCCAGTAGCTGAGCTCCACCATGTCAAAGGCTATAGCTTCGGGGACTGCAAGCACAATGGCCACTGCCCAGATCAGCATCACCTCCACTGCCTTCCACATGGGGATTCCTATCCCCTGGATCCGACTCCAGGAGGCCACTGCTCGGTACCTGCCCAATGTGGTTGGAGTGAGAGAAGCACCCGTCAGGAAGTGGCCAAGAAGGTGCAGGTTAGGGTTGTCCCGAAAGGCCCTTTCCCTTACACCTTCCTCCTCCACCCCTGCACCTTCCCTTTCACTGGAATGGGAAAGATCAGCAACAGGGGCTCCATGGATAGATGTGATGGTAACTATCCTTGGCCAACGTCTACTTGCCATTGGGGAGCTGCCACCCTTCCCCAGCACCCCAGCACATCATCATCCTCCCCTCAACTTTTTCCATCAGGATTTAAACTCTGTCACCAGAGTCAGTTCCCGTTGGATTTCAACTCTACATGCCAGCACCCTGTCCTCATCTCTGAATCTGGCCTGGGACCCAGCCACCCTGCAGCCTGTGTTCTGGGTACGGTGAAGGGACATGCTGTAGTCAGAGATGGGTCAGGCTGGGCAGTGCAGCTGTAGAAGCTCTTTCTTACCTGTCGATGCTGAGAGCACAAAGGCTGAGGACCGTGATGCCCACTGAGGCTTTCTGGATGAAGGGGACCAGCTTGCACACCTGCACACCAAAGGGCCAGTCCTTTGCCAAGAGCTGGGGAAGAACCGCAGGGTTAACAGGCTGTTTCGGGAAAGTATGTCCGGCTTCCCGTAATGGCAGGTGGTTACCCACAAGGTGTGAGAAGCCCACAGAGAGCAGCTGAAAGCACTCTGAGGTTACCTCTGCTGGGATTATGCAGTGTGAGCTCTCCAGTATTTTGTGATCCACTGGGAACCTTTCATTTCCCCAAGGGCTCGTTGTGAGATGAGCTGACACATAGACGGAAGGATGGTGGAGACACAAGGTCCTGACTCCAGACCCTGGGTGGTTTTGAATGGCTCTGAATCCTAAACACCATGATGGGCTTTGGGTTGCTTTTAGAGGGAAAATAGGTGTCATTCTCTGAAACAGCCAAAATCCAGCAAAGACAGCTTTTTCAGATGGCTTTCAAAGCCACGTAGTCTTAAGCCCTTACCATACTCTGACACTCTACCACACTTAGGTTCCTTATAGAACACATACACTGTGGCCCCAAGCTCAGCTGGGGCAAGCGGAGGGTGTTGGTGGGGACAAGATGCCTTGAAGGCGGGAGAAATCCAGGCCACTCATGAGGATAAAAGTGAGCCTGCATTCACAACCCTTATAGCCCCATGGCACCTGGATCCCGTCCTAAGGTTACCCCTACTCACAACCAGCCCCTTGGGCAAGCTCTTTAGTTTGGCCTCAGCAGCAAGATAAATCAATCCAGAAGCTCTCCTGGAAAACAGGGTCTCAGGTGAAGGCAACTGACCAACCCTAGCCTTTCCTTTGGTCTGCACACACAGGGAGTCCACCCGTCTCATGTTGTTGAGATGCACCACGAGGGAACTGGGCTGCCCTTAGGTCCAAGTTGCTCATAGTCAGTTTGGGCTTCTCAACAAGGGAAAGTTTCTCCTCCTGAAGGTGGCTGGAAAGGAGAGGTGAAGAAGGGAGAGGGGTTGCTCAGGTGGCCTGGTGAAATCCTGAACATCAGTCAGGAAATGTCAGTGTAGACGTGGCCAGAACAGGGAGTCCCAACCCTGGATTTGACCCGGTTTTCCTGTTACGAGGCATGCAACACCAATGCAAGATGTTGTCCTTAGCCTCGACAAGATATCTTGATTTTGCTTTCTGTCGACTGCAAGCTGTGCTAGTTGCAGCTCCAAGAGATGACCAAGTGTGTCTTCAAGCCACAGCTTGTATTAACAGGAGGTTTCCTGTAGGCTTTTGGTCTAAGCCATGGACTCTGCACAGCTCAGTGCAACCCCAGTTCTCAGCTGACCAGGGGACAGAGCTGGGTATTGAGCCTGTCACTGGTTTATCTGCCAGCTTCCCTCAGCGGAGTCATTCCTACAGCCTCCACCTGGTCCCACATGCCTCTTTTTCCATGATACATAGGACCTTCCAGCAACAGAGACTTGTGAAATGCATCAGAACTGAGCAAACAGATCCTGAAGGGAAGGGCTGTCGCACCCGTGTCCTCACGGTCCCGTTGCACATGCCGTTTTCCTTTGGGAACCCAGGCTAAAACTAACCCAACCGCCCCGATATTGTGGGTGATTTAAACATGACAGAAGGACCTTGCAGTCCAGATCCGTCAAAGTGGAGAAGCATTTGCATCCTGTGGAGGCAGGTCTGCCAGATATTTTGCTGTTGCCTGTTACTGTGTTCTTGTTAAATGTACGTTGCATGACCCAAATTCTTTCCCTGGCTAGATGGTGCATCTCCCATCAAGTGTGGCAAAGGCAGGATTAAAATGCAAATCTTCCCTGCCTTGGTTTTGACTGGGGACAAATACTGGGGGGGCTTTGCTGTTCAAGGTTTCGAGGGGCTCAGCTATGGCCGTGCTTGTTGGGCAACCTCCACAGCCTCTGCTGGTGCAATGGGTGTAGGGGAGAGGTTACCCCCGGCAGAGCTGCTGGCGTTGCAGCCGCCTTCCCCAGACTGTCTCCCCTCTTGGGCAGAACAAATCGTGCCTTATTCAAAGCAAAGGGGGCCCAGTGGGTGAAAGCAGAGGGGCTGTACCCCATGGGTGGAGGGGGCAACCCTCCCCTCGGTCAGTGCTTCTGACCCCAAGCTATTCTGTTTTCTGGCACGGGTAAAACCCTCTGCATGGAGCCATATTCTTGTAACAGCGGGGATCATCAGGCTCATGGAGAACCTGTTTGTTCTGAGCTAAAAAAAACTTTATAGTTTTCAATCACTTTTCACTTGAAGGGTATCTATTCACGGTGATTTGAGACCCTCCTGCCAGCCACATCTGGTTGCTTGCACTGTCAAATTATATGCACTTTCTTCCTACTTTGAATTTCTCTGCCTTCTCCCCCTGCCACCCAGCCTGCTTGGTCCGGGACCCCTCTGGCACTCAGTGTCCACTTTTCAGGCTAAACCTTCCCTTTGACAAACAAATCTGGCTGAGCTCCAAGCCCTTCACCCCGCAGCATCCCTTTGTAGAAACCTCTGGTTCCAGCCCACCAAAATGTGTCTCCAGCAGTTGGCCAGAAAGAGCTGCAATAGCCCAGACACATCTCACAGATGTCGTAACACACCTTCTGCTCTTAACTGGGGTCTCAGGTCTACTGCCTGCATCTGCGCAGCCCCCTCTGCCCTGGTGCACCGCACAGAGCTCAGGTCACCCTGATACTGTTGTGCCTGCTCTCTCTAGTTAGGGGCCAGTGCCTCCTGAAAGAAGACCCTGTTTTGTAATACAGCCCTCTTCCTTGTTCCTGGGTGAGTCTTCATGTTTAGCTGTAATAAAAAAGATATTTGCTTGAGGCTGATTAACTGAACTGTGCTGGGAGAAGCATCCCCAGTGCACAAGAACAATAATTTTTGCTCAGCTGAAATAAACACCAGGTTGTGATGTCAGAAGACTGCAAGTGATTCTTTTCATGTGATTTTAGATCAGATCTAAAAGATCTGGAAGGTTGTGTGTTTGCGTGTGTGTGTGCATAACACAGCTGTAGCTGAGAACACCTCTGCTTTCCCAGGAATGTACTCTGAGCTTTTTGTTTATGTTTTTCTCGTCCTTTGGAGACCAGAAACACCCTCCCTTGCAGAAATGGAGCGTGCAATAAAGAGCAGAGGATTGATATTCCCCAGGGCACCGAGGCAAGTGGGAACAGACACCATCCCCGCAACCACCAGGCTGCCACAGTGCTCGTGCGCATGGAGCCTACCTTATATACGTTGATGGGCAGAGCAATGAGGATGTAGAGAAGGTCTCCAAGTGCCAAGCTAGCAATGAGGACATTTGGCCCATTCCTCATGCACTTGTTCTTGTAAATGATCCTCAGGAGCGTGGAGTTCCCGATGATCCCTACTATGAAGATGGTGCAGGACACAATGGTGTTGATGTACTTGAAGATGTGTCTGATATCCGCAGGCTTCACACACACGGGCAGCAGGGGCGGCTCGGAGCTGGTGCTCCTGGGGAGGCTCTCCGAGTGGTTTGACAGCTTGGCGTCCTGGAACGGGCTTGGCTGGACCAGGCTGTAAGCCTGCTCCTGGCTGAGCAGCTCAAAGGGGTTGGTGCTCTCCTGGAAAGCCCTTGGGGTCTGGCTGTGTGCCCCAGAGAAGAGGCAAGTCAGGAAAATGGCCACAGTGGTGGGAGCTGGGACTCTCGCCATTGAGGACTGAAAGGCAAAGCCAGTGGCTGAAGTCCTCACCATGCTCAAGGGACGTCCTTGGTCAGGTCTTGGTGGGATCTGCAGGTGGAGAAAGGGACAAGGACAAGAACTCAGTTAGCAGACGAAGGAGGAACAAGGCAAGACTGAATGAAAGCAATTCCTGGAGAAAGTCCATCATCACAGTGACCAGAAATAATGCCAAATTAGATCCCATCTGGTCAGAGCTGTTGACCCCTGTGGGTGGGAGTCTTCGCTGCTGAAATTAAACAAGCCTGTTCGGTAAAACAAACTAAAAGGAAAACAGTCCCTTATGCCCCTTACACAGTATTTCAGCAGATGAGGGCACCTGCCTTTTCTCAAACACGTGTGTTGAATCAGCCATTGCACCTTCTGAACTTGATATTGCTGCTCACATGGCAAATCTGACTTTTCTTTTATGCCCATCCCACACTTCTCATTTAGTTCCTGACTGTTTGAAGTAGCAGTTTTGAGGCATGTGCCCTGCTGATGCCTGCACAGCTGGGCAGTTCTGCAAAGCCCGTCTGGGTGTCTACAGAACCAGCAGACCTTTTCTTCCAGTTTGTGCCATGGGAAAGCTGGAGCTGCACTGACATCCCATCCTTCCAGGTGCCATCTTTCAGTGCAAAGTTTTTCCCAGTGAAGTTTTGCTGGGAACCATGATAGGAAAATGCTACAAGGGTTTTTCCAGAAATGCCGTATTGATACCTGACATCTTATTCCAATTTATGTGCAAGCAGTACAGTCCCTCCTTCCCCATCCTTATCGTCATTAATTGAACCATTTCCTTTCCAGATCCACTGTGCCCATTCAACCCAATACTCAGGGATATAAATCTCCCTGTGCTGTTAGCAGTTTTGACTGCTGAGCACAGTGAAATGTCTCTCAAGCTCACTAGGGCTGGAACACTACTAATAAATATCACCAGAGTGGGGTCTGCTTTGCAAGTCTCAGGCAGTGCTTCCAGGCAGGGCTTGCTAAGCTGCTGCTCCATAGCCACAGCAGAGAGCTGAGGGTGGCTGTAGTGGCTCTGGCGTGATGTGAATTTGTGGAAGGGGCTTCTGGGTGATCCAGATATGGCCCCCAGTGGGAAGTGAGCCTAGAGAGGGAGTGGGAGATATCAGCACCCTGCCAGTCTGTGCCCCAGCACTGTCTGTGCCACAGGCAGGGACAGCTCGGGGGTCTCCTGGTTAGAAGTGGCTGAAGAGCATGTTTCTCAAACTCTGACACTTTACAGCTTTGAAGGGAGGAAAAAATGCTGTGCCTAGAGCAGGAACAGGAGCCTTTTTGGGCTTCCCTGGGATGTGCTCTGCTCCAGAGGAGCAGTTAGGTAGGGATTGGGGTGCCTACCTGGGCTGGAGGTGGGACTTCAGCCTCTGCTCTGACTACACCATGCAGAGTTGGGATCTGAGCCCAAAGCAGCCGTACCCCGGGGATCTGCTCCCCAGGACCATTCAGCCAAGGCATTGCCAGGCTGTAGCACGGTTCCCCCTGCCCAGGACTGGGGGGACCCCAGGACCGGGGGGACCCCAGGACCAGCAATGCATGTATGGTGGGAGTGTGCCATTCCCACTCTGGAAAGGCATGGCCAAGCCGACCACGAGTCCTGCCAGGCACAGCCACGGCTTCTCTGAATACAGCTGTGCATCCCTCAGGGCCAGGCTTTGTAGAAGTGCCCAGGCACCCAGCTATGTTGGGAAGGTGGAGAGAAGAAAGGAAGGGAGAGAATGGATAAATAACCTGAAGGAGCGCAAACCTGACTCATTGGAGACCTGGGCGCAACTCCCTGCTCTGACTTGGTGCAGGGACTTCATCCTGCACCCCTGCTGAGGTCCTCACCTCTCTGTCCTGCCCCAACCTACACCAGGGACAGCAGTCTCACGGGTGTGCGCCCTGACCAGTGCCCTCCTCTCCTCCCCACTACGACCACAGGATTGCAGCTCATAGGAGAGGGGAGACCCATCTCAGAATTCCCGCCTGGGATCCTTGAGAGTCTGAGCAGCTCACAAGGAGCAGCTTCGGAAGGCACAGACAAGCCTCTACTGCTCAGGGCTGTCTGGGGGCTTGGAGAAGGATGGTTGCTCTTGAGTCAGCAGCTGACAGAGGGGTGAACATCCCTGGAAAGCTGTGTCCTGTGCCCTCCGCAGCAGCAGGCTGCTCTTATCTGCTCTCTCCGATGCAGCACTACGGAGCCTGGGGCGGCTGTTCAGCCCCTGGGTATTTGACAGAAGAGCTCATGTGAGTCAGTATCACAGGACACGGCTCACTGGATCCTGCCCGTCCCCTCCACACCACAGCTGCAAAGCACTGGAGAAAAAAAGCACTTCTCCCCCATCTTGCCTTAAAATCCAGAAATTTAGTAGAAGAGAAGCATTGTTTTCTCCTGTTCAACAGCCCATTTACTTCCTGCCCTCTGTGCTGCCTCTCACATCTCAGAGTGCTTGAAAGCATAACCCTTTCTCAATTGCAGAGGAAACTGAGGCACAGGAGCATGAAGAAGCTTGTTCAGTGTCCAGAAGATGTGAAGCCAAAGCCAGCGTCGCTTGACCTCAAATCCTCTGAGCTTTGCTCATGTTGCTGACCTGGGGAAGTGACTCAGTGCCTGAAGGGACCATCCCCATCCCACCTGCCTGGCTGGGGCTCTTCTGCTAGCAAATAGCTCAGACGCGTGAAAGTGGAAATGCCCCTTACGCTGTGCTGAGTCCAAAACACAACTGAAATCACTGCAGTCATGACATGGGCATCAAAGAATAATTCCGGAAGAGGAGATAAGCCTGAAAACCATTGCCATAACCCAGCACAGCCTGCTCCTGTCTGAAAGGTGCCATGTGCGGGCCGGGGGGCTTGGGACTTCTCTTGTCTGGGAGCCCAGAAGAGCCCACCACATCCCAGACAGCATCCTCATCTCAAGCCAGACACACCTCTGCTTGTGCTCTCCTGCCAGACTAACCTTGCCAAATGCAAAACAGACCTTTTCTGCAGATAAACATCTCTTGCAGCAAAAATGCCATGGGTAGGGTAAAGGAGAAAGGCAGATGACAGCACCACATCCCTAGCTGCTTCCCTGACCTGAACCCAACCTGGTCCATAAGCAGAAGGATCTTTCCCCCCTGCTGAGGTGTCCTGGATTTCTTCTCATCCACCCTCTCCTTGCCCGCCTGTTGGCCCTGGCTCAGGCACCGTGGTCCCTTCAGCGCCTCCCCCAGAGCGGGGGCCCATGGGGGAAACCTGGAAAACATGCAAAAACTCACCCTGAAGCAAGAAATCATTTTGTCTGCAAATTAGTGCACGGAACAGCAAAGCTTTTCATCTGAGTTAAGTTACCTTCCTCGTGGCCACAAACTTTGGATGCTCCTGGGATCAGTTTCTTCCCCTCTCACGGCTCCTTCCCACTGCACGGGCAGCTGGGCATGTCCTGCAGGCTCTGGAGAACTGCAATGTTGTAGATCCTGGAGTTTGCTTGTGTATGTGGGCTGGTGCTCAGGGGAACGTTTCTCTCCTCTCGTGACTTGCTGAGGTCTCTCTGAATGGAGTGGTTGGTTATATATAAAATCGCTGGGCTGCCCCCGAGCGCAGCCCCTGCAACCAATAGGCAAAGCGCGGGACAGGGATGTAGGAGGAGGGTGAAGCAGGAGAAATGCAGGACGGCTCTGCGAAGGAGGTGAAAATAATAAACAAATAAAGCTTGAGGAGGAGGGAGGGAGCTGGGGGAGGGCTGCTGACCGCAGAGCAGCATGCCTGCTCGGCGCATCGCAGTGACGGGCTCGGAGGAGCCCCGTGGCTGTGCTTTGGTGAAGGAAGCTGTAGCCCCGGCCACCTCTGGCGAAAAGAGACATGAAAACCTTCTCTGCCCAGGGGGTACAAAGCCAGCTGCTCCACCTGGGGCTTTTGAGGAAATGTTCAGGAGCAAGATGAGTGCTGCAAGGCAGAGGGGATCTGCGGTTCCCCTTCTAGCAGGGTATAAGCTGTCCTTACTGAGGTGCTGGGTAGGACAAGCCTCACTTTCCCTCTACCACAGTCTCCCCGAGCCCTGGTCTACCGCTGAAACAGGCTGGGAACAGGTTTCAGACCATGCTTCCACCTACAAGAAGTGGCACTGGTGCCTTCTCACATGCCAGCTCTGTTTTCATTTTGCTGTGGTTTCTGAGCATCCTGAACTGCCTGAAGACCCCCATCCTACTGCTGAAGGTGCAGGGCAGAACACCTGGTGGCTGAGCTGCTGGTGCTGCTGTAGGGTCACACCAGCCTCTCCCACCAGCCGTGCACCCAGCCCACGCTCTGGACGTGGTCCTGGCTCGGAGGCTGCCCTCTGCTCACCACCTGCCTTTGATCATGAGCCATGCTTTCATGAGACTCCTGCCTTTCTCCAAACCATATGAACCTGTAGACAAGTTGTGCTACTGCACAGCCTCTTTCCTTGTGGACAAAGCCTCTCCCAACCTCTCAGCTCATCTGCTTGGAGAGGAATGTTTCTTTCCTCACCATGCTGTGAACCCGGCTGTTCTCGGGAATGGGAGATTTATTTGGAATGTGGCAGGTTGTGTATTTAAGAAAATGCCAAGTCACCTTGCTCTGGGGATCTTGATGGCCCAGAAATGTCTTGGCATGATGTAACTATACTAAGTCAAGGCAACTTCACTTGGATGCAGGAATCCCTTTGCCCTTTTAGCCCCGAAACAAAGACAGAAAGAATTGGTTGACTCTTTCCCAAACTGAAGGCATCTCAAGTGGAATGAGATGACGTTTCTCTGACACACTAGAGGGTTGTGCTGCCATCCAGAGGGAGCTGAAGAGGCTGGAGAAATGGGCTGGCAGGAACCTCATGTAGTTCTACAGAGGGAAGTGCCAAGTCCTGCCCCTGGGGAGGGATAACATAGATCTCTTGTAGCAAGCCATCTCACAGCCTTGCTCACCCCTGTTGTCCATCTCTGAGCCTTTCTCAGTTGTATCATGGTATTTGTATGTTCATTTATCTTCAAGCCATGACCTTGTCTAATCTCTTTTCTTACTGTGTTTTTGATTGCTAGTCTTCAAAATGTAATTGCCAAATAAGTATGCCTGGCATTGGAAATGTCAGATAAAATCTTTGCTCCTTTCTACTCTATTCTTTTTTCTTACCCCTTGATTAAAAGTTTTAAACTTTAGAGTATATGCAGTAAGTTATCAAAAAATAATTTTTTTTTTATCATAACCTAGTAAGTTCAAAACCCAGCAAAGTCATGCAAAGGTGCTCCTATGTCCTTGATTATTCGGTAGAAGGATTTCTTCAGCAAATCTGCTGCAATCAACTAGTGGAGACAGACTTCTGTGCTACATGCTCCTTTTGTCTGACCAGCTGCAGACCACTTAAGCTTGTGCAACATGACAACAACAAATACAGAACGGACAAGTAATTTTGATTCCTCAAAACTCAGAGGCAAACAAATGACTGTCATCACCCCGAGGCTCGGGAGATTGTGTCTGGCTGTGTAGCTGCACACAGGGAAAGATTCACAGCATTATGGTTGAACAAATTTCCACGGGAAGCAACACTTCTGTGCTTCGCTGTAAACTCTGCCTTCGTGCCAGGGAGCAGCGCATCGGACAGGAGATGACCCATATCAATCCTGCAATTGCAGACCCCTTTGCAGACTGAGTTAATATTTTTCATCCTGATAATCATGGGGCTACTGAGTTTAGACCCCAACATGTCTTACTCTGGTCCTTGTAAGCTTCTGAGTTGAGCAGGTGCCCACACAGTAGCTTCATGGGACCTGTTTGCTGGGTTTGGAGCACAGATATTTCT
>JAVJGI010000037.1:1131857-1205457 GCA_035590275.1 Ibycter americanus | reverse complement strand
AAGCTTCTGAGTTGAGCAGGTGCCCACACAGTAGCTTCATGGGACCTGTTTGCTGGGTTTGGAGCACAGATATTTCTTCTGCTCACTATTGGAAATGATAGGTTGGACCCCTGCTGCCTTCAGCCCTGTTGGTCATTGTTGGTCTTTAGTTACTATATCTTAAAATATGTTTTCATAGACCTTTGACCATTTACTACTCTGATGACACAGAATAGTTGAAGCTGTCAGTGAGTGTTTTGCAAGAAATTGTAACTACTCGTTCCTTAAGGTAACATAAGAAATGGACAGAGTAACCCACAGTGTTAAAACATCTGTTTCTCTTGCTGATTTTCCTCTGTTTTTGAGATCTCCTCAGACTCTACACTCTCCTCTCCAGAATCATGGGCTTTCTCTTTGTCTGTGTCTGATGGGTGTAAATTTCTCTCTCAGCAGCTCCCTCAGCTGAGAGCGAGCCCCCTGTTAGGAAGGCATGTCCTTCCTCCCCCAGTGCTGCCCAAGCATCCTTTGTCCTGGGTTCTTTTTGTGACTTCCTAAGATCCTGCCCTGTCAGCAGAAGGATTAGGGGGTTAGATGTCAAGATTCAGAGAATTCATAAAATCAATGTTAATTCCTAAACTCTCCCTTCAGAGACTCCTCAAACCAGCTCAGCCCATCTGTGCTGTGTCAGGCACCGAGGAGGACTCCTGACTTGACTGCAACCTCCACAAACCTCCTCACAGCAAAAGGTGGGGACCCTATCCAACCTGTAAGGTGAAATTTTTCAAAGGCACCTTGGAGGCACAGATAAAAAAAATCCTCATTAATGTGGAATGTGCAAGTAAATCTCTTCTGTGACTCTGTGAAACTTTGCACTGGTCTAGATACGGATCTTAGTCTTTAGGTAAAGTGAGAAGACAAAAGAGATTGATCAAGTCTCCTTTAGGAACTGAGAAAACAACAAAGTAACTTAGTGCTGATGCATAAGGAGAACTAAATCACTGAGGAACAGATCACGAAATTAATAAAAGACTTCTGATTTCAAGAAATAATGAAGATCAGACCACAACAATTGAGACAACTCTCAACAGGGAAAACTTTCTAGCGTTATTGTTGGCATTGGCCAGGCAATACAATGGAAGAAATGCTGTCTTTGCCTTGGTTTATAATGGACTCCATCACATTCCAGTTTGTGACTACCCTTTTTCAGCCCTTTTCATGGGGATCATGAGTGCATTTGTGCAGGATCTCTGCTACTTATGGGAGCACTGCAGAAGTTCATACTAAAATAATGTTATATGTATACCCTGTTACAGCTCTTCTTCTGAGTGGGTCCAGACACAAGAATGGATTAGACTTCCTCTCAGCTTTGGATTTGACCAAAGATGCCGATGAGAATTTGACCAGCCTGGCTTTTCTCGGTGGTCAAGATTTGTAGATGAGCTAGAGATAATCTATATTGGTTGTTTGGGAACTTTTTTCTTTCTCTGTGTGAAAACAAACTATCTGTGTTTCTCCACTGAATCATTTCCGTGTTTCCTTGAAGATTTGATGAATCAGGGCTGTGGATAATCCATAGAAAAGTTATGTCTTTATTTACTGCCTACCCTTGTTTATGGAGACAACTCCTCACTCCAAAAAGTGGAGAACAAAACCTCCATTCAGACTCTTCTTTCTTCATCCTATTAAGCATCCCAAACTGGAGAGTCCATCTTAGTGATCTGTCACCCTCCCATCTCTCCATGGCTCCTCAGGCCTTGGTGCATGCCTGCTCTGTAGACAGAGATGTGATACCGCATGGGCAGACATGTCCCCAACAGCACTTCGGTCTAACCAGCTCAGGTGCCAGAAGCAACACAGGTGATGGGCAGGCGTTGAGTGATCTGGCTTTCTTGGTTTGCTTTTATTTTTAAGTTGAATGTTTTATTTGTAACTGTCACTTTATGCTTTTTACTGGGGAAGAAGGCTGCTTAGGGAGTCTGCTTGAGGATCCTATTTCTCACCTTCTGTGCTGACATTGCCGTGTGGTGATTTTGCTTTCTTTTCTCCAGCTTCAGTCTTCCTTGATGATCTCGTCTTAGCATGTGGCAGACCACATGAGCCTCTGAGGATGGAGACATAGGGTAAAGCCAGCTAGTGGGCTGGGCTGGGTGGATGTAATCCACCTCTGAGCTCGTTTGAGGGGCAGTCAGCTTGTACCCCCCTGTTTTGGTCAGTAACGCTCACTGAGGTCTCCAACTTGGAAGCGTGTGTCCCAAAGCTAACTCTGGACCTCAGAGACACATTTCTATACCTTGGTGGGTGCCTGTGACACTGAGGCTGGGCCATTGGTCTGAGCCAGGGTGGGAGCAAAGAAGTTCATTACCAGCTGGTGACTTTGAAGGGTGGCCGGGGGTGACCTCCCACCATTCCCAAAGGGAGTCTGCCCCCCTGCACACTTACACTCCCCAGAGGCATCAGGAAATACGCACCTCAGATAGCTCATCCCCACCTACGGCAGAAGTCATGGAGCATCGGGCGATGCCTCCTTTAACCCTTTGGCCTGTTTGGAGGGCTGCAGCTTTTCCTTGGCTCTCTTCCCAGAGCACACAAGTCTGCATGGCACCTCTCCTCCTGACCCCACTGGGGAGGTCTCCTGCAGCCCTATTCTGGGACAGTCATGTTTCTGCATGTGACAGAGGGATGAATGCGCCTTTCTGTTATGCTGGAGGCAAGGATGGGTCCAGCCCGCTTTGGAGACCCCCAGAAAAACAGCAATCTTCTTGTACGGTCAGCTAGTGCTCTTGAAACACAATTCAGTTTCAAGGCTGATGTGAAGAGTCACTTAAATTATCAGAATGAAGAAACTACTTCTGAATTAAGCCACAGTCCAGTCCAGCAGCAACCAGCAATGCAGCACCGTGATGGCAAGCAACAGCTTCATGGGATCCGTTTTGCACAGACTGCCCTGACGTTTTAAAGAAGACATGTCAAGTGTAATTAATTTGGCTTTCTCCTGCCATTTGTGCCTAACTGATTCCCATGCGAGCAGCACAGAAGGTGGCTTGGCAGGATTGGCTGGTCCCGTGCATGGCAAGCTCGGAGGAGCTGTAGCTCAGAAAAACACTGACTCCTTATTGATATATTAGATGAGAAGGAGACGGATACTTCGTCTTCACGCTACCTTTAAGCCTGGTCAATTGATTTGCAGCCTGGAGCTAAGATTTCATTTGAAAATCAGACATACTCTCAAGTCCTTGAGAGAGCAGCTGGATGAGATCCTGCTAAAGACCATCATCCATCTGTCAGTGTCTCCTGCTAATGCTTCAGTCATAGTTGTTGAGAAGAAAGACCGATCTGCGTTGAAATGAAATACCACAGCCTTACCATATCACAGGAAAGAGCACATAGCTTTTGCTTTTAACTTTGAGCTGCTGGAAGGATGTGCTTTGAAAACCTTCCTCTGCAGCTAAATTTTAATGGCTTCTACAATTTATTTCCTATGCAAGACGCTAAAGTGTGAAAAAAAAAATCACATTTTTGCACTGAGTGTAGCTGTCTGGAGTACCTGATTCATCTCTTTGGTTTGTCCGGTGCTCATCCTCTTACATCCTTTTGTCCCACTTAGCATAGGTTTTGGGTCAGCTAGTGGCCATCTACCTCAACAGCCTTCAGCTCTTTCCTATTCCTACCTAACCTGTTCCTGTCTGTACGATACTTGAATATCACAAGGGAAAGGGCTAATAGGTAAAACCTAAGAAGCATGAATTTATTAGATCATAGCAAAGATCTTGTGAATGAGTGTAACCAAAAGAGTGCTCCTATGGTGGAAGATGCCAGCTCAAGATGAAGTGAATGGCAACCAAGTTTTGGGCTGTTTGTGCACTCTGGGATTGTCTTCGACCAGTAACTGTAGGTCCAGCACTCCCAGTTTGAGATACTCATAGGAAGTAGTTCTGCAGAACTCTGAGCTAAAATGAAGTTTGCTCCTGGCCTTTGATCTGCACCTTCCTGCTCATCTTGGAGTAAGTCATCCCAATGCATGGCTTTGCCTGGGAGCTAACTTTTAACTGTTTCAAGCTGCAACCCCAAAGCAAAGCTAAGTCCCATGATATTGTGTCACAGCAAGAAATCAGCTTGCTGGTGTGATCAGCATATCTTTGTGGTCTGGAGAGAGGCACAGATTAGGGCATCCATCCCTCATAGCTTTGCCAGCTGTGGGAACATGTTGATGGCTTTCTGGTCAAAGCCACTGGAACAGCAGTCCTTAAAGCACTGATAAAGAAAAATATTTGTTTCTGCTTCAAGCCTGAATCACCAGATTTACTCTGCAGATAAGTAGGTTTGGGAGTGTCCCACAGAGTCAGTTGTGCTCTGGGGTTTTTTTGTGTGTGATCATACAAGAGGAATCAGATCATACAGGTACAGTCACACAGCAGAGAAGTGTCTGGAAGAATCATGTAAGAGGCTCATCTTACACCCCCCTAACACAGGGACACCGACACACTCATTCACACTCCTGCAAAATGAATGCAGCTGTTTGCCCTGAAATGTATTTAGGCCTGGGCTGGAGATGGCTGTCAGGATCTTTAGAGCACTAATTGGTGTTAATGGCCCTGATCAGCCTCACCTGAGATGTCCACCCCCACCCATGGGCCCCAGAGGTCTTTCGGTTCAGCTGTGGGAGCCCTAGTCTCCATCTCAGCCCTAGCTATGTCCCTGCTGGGCCATGGGCTCTGTAGAGCCATGCCCTGACCCATGGGTTGGGTTGACTTGATCTCAAAACATGCCTTGCCACCGTGAACTTACCCAATGATTTCAGCTGTTGGTTGAAGCTGGCTGCCTTCTCCAGCCCTGCTCTGCTCACCTGGCTCAGGTACTGTGGGACAGGCTCTGGCTGGTGAGGCTCTGCCCTGCTGCCTGCGGTATCCCCTCGGCTTCCTGCCCTGGAGGGAGCTGCTGGTCTTTGTGGTGCCCTGATGATGGGATGGTGCCCTGCGGTAGAGGTGCACCTCTGGGAGCAGGGATACGGAGGAGGACTTTGTGGCTGAGTTGGGGAAACTTCTCTGTATAGGGAGAAGTTGTGTCCAAGTTCGCCTCCTGAGCTCACGTTGGGGAAGAACTGGGAGTCTGCTACAGGGACCATCTCATTGCCTGTTCCAGCTCCTTCACACCACCTCTCCTCTCCCATTTCCTTTGCCCTCCTGCCCTGCTGCAGTGCTTGACTGCTTCTACATGCCCTCCCGCAGATCCTGCCCTCCCTCTCTGCCTCTGGTCTTAACTCATCTGTTCCTATGCTCTGCTCTGAAACACAATGTCATGAAAAGTTATCATGCCCATGGGAAGCAATATTATTCACTCAACATCACTTTGAGCCTGACTGTAATTAATCCTGCTAATTAGCCAAGGGACTGTACCTGCTTCCCCCCCCACCCCGTATCTCCCAGGGTGTGAATCTGCATTACTCCAAATGCAGGGAGTGTGGTGCAGGAGCAGGGGTGTTGGGTGGGGGGTATTCACGCAGCTGTCAGGTACGGTGGCTCTCCTCTGGGATCTGAATAGGACATAGGAAAGCTTGGAGACAGTCCTTTAGGAATTCAAACACGTAAAATGTTCTGGAGAGAAGACTGCTGGGGGCCTGCATGACCAAATCCTTTGGGAATATGCTTCTTTAGGGTTGTGGGTGGGCAAATCCTCCTGCTTTTGGGAGGCCTGTTTTCGTTTGACTTAAATGCTCGGTGTATTTTTGTTTAGCAAGCTTCCAGGAAGGCTTGCGTTTAGTTTTGGGGCACTGGGAATGCTGACGTCAAAAGCTCTGAAACTGACTCCCAAACTGTCATCTTCACTGGCATTATTATTAAAAAAAAAAAGAAAAAAAAAAAAAGAAAAAAGTTCTGCCTGCATTTCTAGTCGTGTTCCTCAAATCTTGCTGCCAGTGTTCGCTTTACCCTGCCTCTTTGCCTGAGAGGTCTGGAGTCCTGGATAACAGCTCTGGCATCTTTCTAGGAGTGCTTTTCTGCAGCAAATGTTTTCATTCTTGTCAAGCCCTCTGGTACTGCTGGTCTCTGAACTTTGTCATATCCTTTACCCTCTCCAGGCTGATATCCCCCAGTTTTAACCCCTGGTGCAACAAGAGTAGCAATGGACAGTAAAGAGACCAAATGGTGGTGCCAGTACCTATCCTGCCCTCCGCTCCTTTCCTGTCTTATGGGGTAGCCTGAAGAGATGCTCCATTGGCTTGGGAAAGCTCTGTAGCAGTGGGATGAAGAGCCCCACTTCCCCCATACTGTTGTCAACGATCCCCACCCTGACCTGTACCAGCCCAAGAGGAGCTGCAGGTAATCTTGCGTGGACCCCACACTACAAAACCTTCAGCAGTTCCAGGCTGGATCCCACCAAACTCTGCTGGCGTGCTTCTTTGCAAAGGACTAGAAAATAGTCATTGTTTGAGTACTTGCATCTGCCTGTGTCTATGTGTTCGTTTGCTGCCACATCCCTTCCCACCAGTCAGGATGGGTGAGCGGAGGATTAGGCTTGTTTGGAACATATGGAGTGCTGGGACTCTTCCCTCTGGAGGAGGCGATGGCTCAGAAAGCATCTCTGAGCTGCAAAGCTACATCACTGCTGTTCTCACGAGCCCACGCTGACCCTGCACTTGATGTTTTCTTTGCTTGTGACTTTCTTATCAGCTGGGGCCAACTGAAGTCAAGCTATCTGGGGATGACAGGGCATTTGCAGCTTTGGCTTCTGAGGCATGGGGAGCCTGCCAGCTTCTCCTCTTTGAAGGCTGGCCATTATGTCCTAGTGTCAAGCCTGAGGGTGCATGCGTGTATGTGAGTTCCTGCTTGATGTTTGATAAACTGGGGCTTGCAATAAGCAGATGTCTTTTGTCATCTTCAGATGCCTTAGAAGAAGGGCCCTGACTGCAAGCCATCAGGGTTCAGGATAACTGTACTCCTTGTGGGTGGAGGGATCCTTTAAGGAAGTCCCAGAAGCTGTGGGCATCTCTGCTCCAAAGATGTTGCTGAAACCGGCGTGATGGAATAGATAGAGCTGAGCAAACTCTCCTGCCCTGTGTAACAGCCATAGTCTTTAAATAATCCTTTACTTACTTATGCTGTAACTCTATTAATTTGATAGAAAATGAAAGTGGATTTGGGTTTTTGTTTAATGTCTGAATGTTATTACCTTCATATATTATGGAGCATCTGTTTCATTTAAGTAGTTCAGATGGAGAACTGGGAGGTGTGAACATTTTGACTTCAGGCACAGTCCTTCTGGGGTATTAAAAGTCAAGTTGAAGTAAATCCCAGCACTGTCAGTACAGGCGTAGATCCAGCCACTTCATGGAAAACCCATAAAGAATCTGGGGAGATCACCAGATCCTCCTGTGATCTTGCCAGCATGGGAATCAGAGATGGCTGATCATCTGGTCCAAATCCTTGTTGACTTTGGAAGGACAATGCCAGCAGAGTAGTAATGACAGCCACAGGACCCAGAATCTCAGTGGTAAATTTTCTGCACGATTTCCTGGTCTCTCCTACCTTCCATTCCCTCACTCAGCTTAACAAGCTTCTAAGAAAAGTTTGGACAAATGGGTTATTGCTCCTGAAATAACTGCAGATAATTATATAAAGATTAATGACCTCTTCTTGAAGAGCCACCAAGGCAGGCTTCATCTTCTTTAAGTACTGTTGACCTTTCCAGGAAATGGGAACGAGGAAACAGTGGGAGATGGATCGGGTAAACAATATGTAATTTAGACTCTTTAAAATTACGGGGAGAGCAAGACTGATGTGATTCCCCACATTTAACCCGTACCACCCCCCTCGCTGCAGCTTGCAGACAGTGTTAGTTGGCTGTTTACCAGCGATAAAGTCAGAAAGGGTAAAGTACAAAATGCCTTAGAGCCAGCAGAAAAATGTATTGGGAGGCAGAGGAAAACACAAGTGTGTATCACCTCCCCTAATGTCTGGTAGAGGACACTTTCTTCCTATAGTATGAGCTTTGGGTATCCCCAGGGAAAGTGAGTAAAAGCCAAAGATACAGTGAGGAACTCGAGGCCTTCTTCACTTTGGGCTTTGCTGATAACTAATAACTTTCAAAAAGTTGGTAGCCAGCTCGGTGATGAGCCATGAATAACCAGAATTTAATGTGGGTGGTGGCTAACTTACAACTGGCTGGTGCGAGCCTGTGCTGGCTTCAAACTCACCCTTTGAAACTGGACCCTGCTAGAAGAGAAGCAAGGCCATGGATGCCATCAAAGAAAACTGAGAAATCTGTGCCCCTGGAAGTCCCCACTGCCTAAAGACGATCTGACCCTTTTTTTAAGAGCTCTGCAGGGTACAGCACCTCTGGCAGTGGTATGGAGAAGGCTTTGTGTAATGCCAGCTCGGTTTTGTTGCTGTGCCAGTTATAGACCCACCCCAGAGTGGCAATTAGATCAAGGATGAAAAATATATTAAGAACCTTGTGGGGGGATCATGCCACTGGGATGTCTCTAGCTGATGGCGAGAGCCTTGAAGGTAGGCAGTCCCACACCACAGCGTGTGGCAGTCTTCTCTGGGCCGGGCACTAGGGACTTGAAATTAGTGTCCCCAAAACAGTTTGAGAAAGAAGAGAGTTGGCACGAACCCTCTCATCCCCATCAGTAAGTACCTTGCTGCTGCAAGGTAATCCTGAATGGAGAGGTGGGAAAAGCATTTCGCACACATGTTCAAAGCTGGCTGTATAAATTAACTATCAGTTAAAAATCCATTCACAGAAGAAACGTCCCATTTAAATGCCCCAAGGTTGTCTTCATGCCAACAGCAGTCCTCAGTTCCACTCCTGAACTTCATGCCACTGACTGCCAAGTCCTTTTGGTAACCCTGGTAGCTGTCCTAAGTGTTTTGCACATTGTATTGATGAGTGTCTGTTCCAACCAGAGCAGCCAACTTGTCCTTGCCAGCTGGAGGGGATGTGCAGAGAGAGGCAACATGAAACTCACCCCTGGAGCCTAGGGTGAGTCAAGTGACATGGGTGTACGGAGCGGCTCAGAGAAGGTTTTCATCCTGCTGGAGTGGAGCTGGAATAATACTAATGGGGGAAGGAAAAAAAAATTACAAAAAAAGGAGCTGCCTTGTAAATCAAGGATGGCCTGGAGACAAACCCCAGTCACGTGTGTTAGGACTGACTGGTTTCATGTGAGGCTTCTCAATAGTGTCTCTGTGTGGAGGAGACACTGGCTCTCTGTGGAGGGCTGCACGTCCCAGGAGAGCTGCTGCGTCACAAGCAGCGCGTGTGACTGGAGACTGCTACCGCAGTGAGGGCCCCACCATGGCCAATCCATCTTGACGGTGGAGTTAAGGACAGTGTGTGGGGACATCCTGTCTCAGGAAGCCTCTCCCTGCTCTGTTCTTCTGTTCCCAGAAGCAGGACAATTAGAGGGAAAGGAAATGGTGGCTGGTTTGGGGGGCTTTTGGTGTTGGGGCTTCACCTTAAGAATGTTCCCAATGTCCCATCTCAGGCTTTTAAAATGTTGTTTTCTGGGGAGCTCTGTGGGACTCCTGCACACAGGAGCCGTGCAACGTGGTTCTTGCTGCTATAGACAGATGAGGAGAAGGTTTTTCTTGTGAACACTTCTCATTTGTTACCCATAGATCTCCTTTGGGATTTAAGATAGGAAAGCAGCATATGGGCTGTAGTTGATGCCCTCTGTTTAGCTGTTAAACGTACGATGATGGGAGGTTCCTTTATGCTGATACACCTCTCCACCAATGAATGCACGATGGACCCTGAAAATACTCACTTTGCTAGCAGGTGAGACAGCCCTCCCAGCTCTGTTGACAGCCTCTGGAAGGAAGGACTTGGCTCAGAGAGCTGGGATGGCACGAGAGTCTCGCCACCCATCTGTGAGTAGATCAAAGATGAGGGAAGGAAAGAGCACTAATAGAGAGCAGAGGAAGTGAGTCAAGTGGAAGAAAGGTGTCTTGGTGCTATGATAATAGGCTATAGGAGAAAACAGAGCTTCCTGCACTGAGCCAGGAACTTTATCACAGTAAGAAAAGTACCTGGACCTTTTCAGACTCTGTCTCCTTCACTGTAAATCACCATCAGTCTTCTCTGACCTTCCTCACCTGCTCTTCCTCACATGTAAGAAATCTTATGCAGCAGGGTATCGCAGAGAGGATCTAGTCCAGGCAAGGTGAAGTCTCCAAAGATCCCAGAGATACTCTCTGCGTAAGATCAGGCAAAAGTCAACATTAGAGGAACTGAATCCTTCAGCCAGGTGCTTGTTGCCCATCCTGTGGGGTCTGGTATGCCCAATGTGTTGTCCCAGTCATGGAGGTGGTGTCAATACTGACTGAGTAATCCTCCACGGGCGGTGGATTATTCAGGGCTTTCATATCATGACTCCCTGGGACGTGCCTGCTACTCGTGTGTATCCCATAGATATACTTGTCATTGGCATCCCCTATTTTTAGGTAACTAAGCTAAGATTCCAGCCCTGCTTGTTAATTCATGGGCCCTCTGAATCCTACTGGCACTGAATTGCCCTGGGGGCACCTCACAGACCGTTGAAGGCTGATTGACCAACAATTTCAGATGTGTAGAATAAGGTGGTGGGAACATTGTCCTCCCAACAACCCCCCTGCCTCCAGTTTAGGGGAGACTGCCTTAGCTGTGCCTGGCGCGTGCAGTGCCGCTGGGTGCAGAGCGAAGGGATCTTGCTGGCAGAGGGCTGAGATGAGCCCCCAGCGCTTCCGCTTGAGGAGGTGAAAGCAAGAGCAGAATAACAATTTGAAATAAACCCCAGGAACCTAATTCATCCTCCTAAACTTTGATGGGACAGTGGCATTGCTCAAAGGGTAAGCTGGGTCCTGCCTGTTTATTTTAAGCTGAAAGCCAAAGTGATCACGCTAGTTACTTGAAAGAAAAGTATTTTTCTGTGTTCTGCTAATTAACAGCCCCTGAGAGGCACCCAGAACCTATCTCTGGGGCCCAGAGTGTTGCAAAAACATGGAAAGGTTAATTGAAGGCAATGGGAAAACAAGAATCCCAGCTTTAACCTTCTTGGTCTGCCCTTGTTATGCTAACAGCATGGTACAGGCAGATTTAATGACTCCTCATTACCCTGCTACCTAATTAACCTTCTGCCCTGAAACACAAAGAGTCTAAAAAAGAATGTCCCTGCCCAGGAACCCCTTCTGCCAGCAGCCCCCAGGGTTAAAGGAGACATCTCCAGCATTGCCAGGCTCAAATCCCTGCATAGCTTCCAAATGATTCCCATTAGACAGAGAAGGGCAGCAGTGGTTTGGTGGCTCTCCGTATTGGGATGGCTTCGTGGCAGCTAGCGGTGTTTGCTGCAGGGCAGCCTCCCTGCCCACCATCCCCGATGCTGAGATGGGAGCAGCACGGCTCCTAGGGAGAGAGCTGGCACCAGGCTGCCACTGGAATAGGTAAAACTGCCATTTGCCACAGTAAGGATGCTCGTGCCAGAGGTAAGGGTTGGATGAGGGTCAGAGAGATGGTCTAGGGAGGGCAGGGACCTGCAGAGCTGCCCCCTGCACCCAGTCACAGGGGAAGGTGCGGAGGCAGCGTCTGCTCTTGCTGGCAGTGACCCCCTCTGCGGGCAGCTGTAGCAGCTCTCGCTCTGGGTGCCTGGCATTGTCTTGTAAGGTAACAGGCAGCTGCCGGTTGTCCTGGTTAATGGAGCAGAAAATGTTATCCATTGCTTTTGCTGGATCAGCTTTTGTTTCCCTTCTGACCTCAAATGTTGCTTGCAGGTGAAATCAAGGACTGCCTCCTTGGCTTCGCCTCCTTGATGCCTGCTGCTGGGCACTGGGTTAGCAAGCATCAGTTTGTCAGGTTCTCATCCAGCTCATGCCTTTGGTGATCAAGCCTATAATCACAACTGTCTGGGGTATAATTAAGCTAATTTGCATGCTCCATGAAATGAATCGATGCCAGTCAGTTCTTCAGACACTAGCATGATATTAGCTGTGCCCATAACCAGTATCCAATCTGTAATCAGAAGTTCATGGGGCATTAAACCAACCTCCTGCTGCTCCCACTGTGTGTGACCAGGGAGGTGATCTAGCTTCAGTGTGAGCTGGTTGTTCCACAGGGTGATGTCCATGGGAGTTGCACAGCAGTCAAAAAGGTCTCTGGTATCTGTTTTCCCATGACAGTCAAGGTGGCACAACACAGGCTGCATGGGCATTGCAAATTGTGAGCAAGGTGCAGAGACCCACGCTTCCAACAGAGCTGTTGGGAGTTGCTATTTCTTGGTGGGGTCTGATCCTGCCTCTGAGGGGTGAAGGTTATGTCACCTGTGAGAAAGCTGAGCCACCAAACATGAGATCAGTCAGTCTCTTTTTGGTTCTTGCTACAGGAATTACAGGGTTTTTTCTTGGCTAATGAGTGCTAAGTATGGACAGAGGGTATGGCACTGTGACCGTAGTCTCCAGCAGGACAGTTGAACACCTTGGTTCACATTAGCTTTCCTTCTAGGAGCAGCTGGGTAACCTTGGAAATTTTGGGTCAAAATATGAGCAACAGGGAGAGAATGAGCAGGAGCAGAAGCATCTTGGTGGGCCACAGCCACATGATGGGAGAAAAATGCAGAAGCCAAAACTCAAGTGAGATAATGTCACCCCAAGCCCTCCTTGAAAGTGCAATGGTCTGCACGGCTTATCTCAGCTTTATTGGCAGTCAGTACATGAGCCTCTTCTTTTGATGTGTCAATGAACTGCACAGAAGAAAGGACTTTCTGGAATTTGTTCTCTAGAACATTTGCCCAGAGTTTAACTTCTTTCCAAGCCACCAGTTTGCTCACATCCTGCCTGTCTGTATGGAGAGAAATGGGGTCATTGGCATGGACTGACCTGGACCGTTTTAAGTCCCAGCGTCTGTATGGTATGTTCGTGTGTGTGTGTTGGACTGCGACAGAGCCCATGCATGGGGTGCAACAACTCCTTGTGCTTTTCTTCTCTCTTCCTTCCTCAAAACTATTGATGTTGTTGCTACCGAACAATGAGAAAATGATTCCCAGGGCTAACTGTTCGGAGTGGAGGGGTGGTGACAATAGCAACAAACTCAAGGGGTCCTGGCATGCTGCGCTGAACATGAACTAGTGGGGTCCCAGACCCACATACCTTCTGCTTCCTTCCCATGTATGCTGGTGGCAGGAGAGGACTCTGGCAGGAGTATGCAGGACACCATGGTTTCTGATGATGCTCTTTTGGTGTCCTGACATGGCTTAGCTGTCTTTCATGTCCAGTCAGCTATGAGTGTCTGGCCTTTCCCCTCGTGCTTGTATCCCTCTAACTTATGGACATGACACCACAGCATTAGGAGTTGCTATACTGGGAGGGCACATCTGTGTCAGGTGCAATGCTGTGATGGGTTGTGACAGCCCTGCCGTGGTGTAAGAAACCGTTCTGTTCTCAGTGCGGCCCTTTATGGCTGGGCATCCTCTGGAAATGGTGGAGTCCGTCTGTCCTCAGCTCTGCAACTGATGGTTCACTGGAGGACTGCCTACCGTGACTGCCTTTGAGGGGATGGAGGACCGTGTCCACCTGATGGTTGGAGGCTGCTGGTGAGGACTTACTGGTGGACACCATGCTGGGCTGAAATCCTTTGACCCTGGCCGAGGGGTGTAGGGTCCACTCCAAACGTGCTGAACAATCACACAGCCACAGGGTGTTGTATGCAACTTGTGCCCACTTTTTTCCCTTCTGTTGGGCAGTGTGAATTTTTCTTGTACTGTGGTCAAAGGGAGACATCTAAGTCCTGACTGCAATTCATTCCCTGTGCCCTGGAGTCTGCCTCAGGTGAGATGAAACACATCCCTTCATTCTTCTCTGTTGGGGTGCAGAGAGAGTTCTTCAGACTCCAAACCAGGACCAGGCATGACCAAGGAGAACTACGGGGAAAGAAACGTTGCAGGTTTTGTACCAAAACCTAGAGCAGGTGCTGGCCAGGGTCTCCAAAGAGAAGAGCCAGCCCCAGCCTGTCCCTTGCCATGAACAAACCGAAGGACTGCAGCATTTGTGTTTCCAGGCAAAACAAATCCAAACTGGAACTTTTGAGTGCAAACACCCTTTGCTATTGGACCTCTTGAAATTTAAAGATGCTTCAGATGCAGGGATGAATCCATGGTCTTTTCTGTGTTCCAGAACTGCAGACTTTGGCTGAGTCTATACTACCAAATCATGGTGTTAATGAGTATTTCTAAGTGCTAAAAGGCAACGGTTTGGCCTGTTATGTTGATGAAATGGTCCTTGGCCTTGTTTCAGCCTGGATCAAGCAGCAGCATACAAAAAATTGCCAGGTGTGCTTTGTGAGCTGCTGGGGGTCTGGGAGCATCTCAGTATGCAGCTTAGATATGGACCTTGCCGTGGACATGGTCTAGCTGTATTGAGCAGGCAAGTCACTTCTCAGGGCTAGGAAAAAGTCCCTGGCACCAGCCTGTTATTGTGTGCGTCTGTAACTTTGCTAGCAGTTGTGGCAGCCAGGACTAGGGATGAGGGCGCCTTTAGGCTCTCTCTGTGGATGAGGCAGTCTGGAATCTTCCACACTTGCCAGTGGCTGTGGCTCCAAAGTGATGGTGCTGCTTGGTTCAGGCATGGTGTCCCCTGTGTGGGCATGGTGAGAAGTGAGACTGGCTGCTGCTGTTGCCTGGTGTCATCTGGGCAGCTGTACCACCTTGGGCATCTCTGCTGAGGGGCCACCAAGGAGCTGGCAAAGACCCCTTGTACCTATGTCTTTGGCAGACAGTGAGGCCAGGACGCAGGGCTGAAGATGATACCATCTAGACCCAGTTTCAAGCTGAAGGACAGTGGGTCTGGAGGGTGTGCAATGACTGATGGGGTCCCTGAGGGACCAGCTGCTGTGCCAGGAGTACCAAGTGCTAAGCCAAAGTGGAGGACATGGGAAGACTCCTCCTCTCACTTTCCCATGGAGCTGGAAAAGCTGCTCAGTGATTGCCATGGTGGGAAATGGAGCGATGGCTCTGCAAGGAGCCCTTTCCTCCCCCTCAGGAAGCGGGATGCTGCTGAAGCTATTTTGAGACAACTGCTGCTTGTTTTGGCCCTGACTTGATTGCTTTGGTCATCACCTCGCTCAGGTAGTTATTTTTGGTCTTGCCAGGAATTGACTTCCTGAAGGGAAAAATTATGTAGGAGGGAAAGCAGACTTGACTTTGTGTTCCTGTGTTCAAAAAAAGATCCCTGGGGGCTTCTCAGCTTTTCCCAGGGGCAGTGATGACTGGGAGCAGGGGCAGGAGGAGATGGAGAGAGGGTGTCCTTGCCCCATGGGCCACAGGAGCACAGTGTCACTTGCTGGTGACCACTGCAGTCCCTTGGTTGGGGAAAACGGGCTGGACTTGGCCCGCTGGGTCTCCCTTGAAGCCTTCACCATAGGGCTTGCTCAGGAAGATGCTGGTTGCGTTCCTGGTGCCCTCAAGGGATGCTTGGCTGCTTCCTACTTCTGGTGGCACCAGGACTTAAGGCAAAGGGATCTGGGGTGTCACAAAGGGTGAAACGCCAGAGCCTGCTGGTGTGGGGGGGTGAGGAAGTAGCTACCTCATTGCTGCAGGATTTTTCAGGAGGAAAAATCAGGTCGGGCAGCTTCATTTTTGCCACCAGCTTCTTCCTTGGCTCTTGCCTTCCTGCTCACGCTTGTCACATGTAAGACCCCAAGCATATCAAGCCATGTTTGAGTGGGCAAAGCTCCCTAAGCTCCGTATCTTAGCACCGGTGTTGCCAGCGTCCTTTCTGCCCTGGTCTTAGAATTGACCCTGCAGACCAGTGTCCCCCTGCAGTGGAGAATGCTGCCCTTGTGTGGAGTCTAGGTGGTAGCAGCCCATCTCCAGCCTCTACTGCTCCTCTGCAAAAAGACCCACCTCCAGTGGTGCGTGAAATTGCCCCTCTGGTGATCTGCCCCCTTGTCTGCCGAGGCAAGACCTTACTGTGAGCTGCTGAGCGAGGTCCCAGAAACAGAAAAGTATCTGAGCAGCGAGCGCTTCCCTGGCGGAATTACCTTTTAGCATCCCTGAGGGGCAGGGGTGACGAGGGGGAAAAGACAGCTGCTAGTAGCGCAGTTAATTACAGATGCTAATGAATGTCTGCCTTCTTGATCAGACCATGGCCACCCTTGTGGCTAGAGAGGGCTGGAGGGCAGCGATGCTGTGATACAGCACATCCGCAGTGCCTGCAGCTCGGAGTGCAGGTAGAAGGGGAGGCTGCTTCTTCAGAGCTGCTGTAGTGTGCTGACCCTGAAAGTCTCCAGGACAGTGGGAGATGTAAGAACTTACTGAAAGCTAGGAGGAAACGGGTGGACTTCACAGGAAAATCTGGGTTGAGACAGAACACAGAGATTTTTTTTCCCCTCCAAATTTATAGGGGGCTAGAAGGCAAAAATTAAGTCAAAACTGGTTTGGTTCAACTTGATTAAACATGAAGGTTTTTAAAAAGTCTTTTGGTATACATCAGTGTTTGACTACCTCACAGCTGGCAAAGTTCATCCCCTGCTCCCTTTAACTATCCCAAATGAGTGCAAGAAATACTGGGAAGAAACAGCCTTTTCCAGAGGCACCCGCTGCCTGGACTCTGGCTGTTGGCGAGCAGGCGGCAGCACCGGTGTCACAGGGGTCTGCTCCTTCCTCAGCAGGAAGAGCCGTGGCAGATAGATAGATCTCCTGGGCTTTCCTTCTGGCCCCAAATGATGAGGTCTGCTCTAAGACCAAACCACTTATACCTCCTGGGAAATTTCCAAGAGTTATAAAGCCTGAAGGTATCATTCCTCCTACTGTATGGAGCTGCCAAGAGATGGCAATGGGTATGAATGTTAACGTACTACTTCTAGGGAGACAGTCAGCGTTTGTAGGCTTTTGATTTTATTTCTTCAGTGGTGTTTCCAACCAAGGAAAAAGCTGGAGACTCCAGTCCAACACCAACAGGGCCAGTGAGAATGTTTGTTAGAATGGAATACTTGTTTTTCTACCCTAAGCAAGGTGTAGTGGACCTCAAACATGGTGTCAGGATAACAAAGCACGAGGACTTGGTAAATGGCCCATCTGTCCCTGTGAAAGGAAATCCTGACTAGACACAACTGACTGCCGTGGGCTGGGGAGAAGGTTTCTTTTGGATGTTGAGAGAGTCCTTGCACCAGCCTTGTGTGTTTGTTGCGTAATGGTTCAGCTGAGCTCTCTGCTTTGGAGTTTTCCAGTTGCTGCAACTGGCCTCTGAATTGCTACACCATGAAACACTCACCATGAGGGTTCCCAGAGTCTGTGCAGCTCCAGGCATGGGGGTGCAGGGTCTTCCCAGAGCTCTTGGTTGGTCTTCTGGACCCTAGCAGGGGTGGTCTCCAGCTGGGGTGGCTCCAGGCAAAGGGCAGGGACAAGCCCTGAGCCCCAGGAGGTCTGGGCTGTGTGTGCTGCTCCTCCCTGGCTGCTGCCATCTCCTGGGGACTGGCTCAGTGGCCATGTGGGACCTTTCCTGGGGCTGCTGCCCCCTGAAATCATCCAAGGGAGAAGAGGAGAGCAGAAGAGCTGTCACCCAGCAGGAGGGAAGGAGCTGTTCCCGGTTGGACCTAAATGGTTCTCCTTCACAGGCTGTTCCCTTAGGAGTGACAGTGAGATAGAAGCCTCCATGTCTGGACTGAAGGGCTGTCTAGGGAAGGGTTAGGGATATTGCATAGCTGCCTCGCAGGGCCAGGTTCTGGGCTCTCTGGCCTGAAAGCCATGTTTGCAAACAGCGGGAGTGCAGACGTAGACCAGGTCCCCATGGGATGCAAAGCTCTCCCCGCGGACTGCCCCCACCTGTGTTCAGCTCCTGCTGATGAGGAAACCTTCCTTGGCCAAGCATGTGAAGCTGAGCCCAGCTGGGCATCTCCTCCGGGCACCCCAGCTGACTTCACCACGATTCCCTTCAGTATTACCGGGGTGGAGCGACTGGACCGCTGAGTTACAGACCCAAACGGTAGCCTGGAGTGACTCTGGTGGGAGGCTTTGCTTTGCACCAGTGCCGACCGCTGGGACCCTGCCCCAGGTCCCCAGCCCAGAGGGGTGAGGTCTGCGACCCTGTGCGCTACCAAAGCACCAGGAGCCACCACAACTCTTCCAGTCTGCGGCTGGCAGGGCTCTGGGCTGCCGCCTGTGCTCAGCCTCAGGGCAAGGGGCCAGTGTTGGCCAGAAGATGGTGCTGGTAGGAAAGTGATTGAAGACCTTGCTCCGCTCTACTTCTTGCTGGTAGAGGAGAGTTTAGATTATTTTTATTTATTTTTTTTTTTTCCTTCCCTCCTTCCTCTAAGAAACACTGCAAAAATAACTCAGCATGTTTAATGGTCCCAGCTCTACCATGCAGGGCCCACAGAGTTATTTATTACATCCAGCAGGTTACTGAGAGCTAAACTGCAGTAACTCGAAACCTGTGAGGTGAAGGATGCTTCTGGGCAGAGGATTCTCTGGACAACTAATGGAAGCATAACCCTGATTGATAATGGTTTTAGGCTTATTTATTTTTCCCCAGGATCCTTCTCACAACATCCTCCTGAATGGTTGGGCCAGGCCAGGCTGCCCCATAGTGGGGTAACTCTGGGGATTCCCCCCAGAAGTAGTGAACGGTCGGGGGACACCCATCCTGGGGCAGGTTTTTTTTCAGGGCAGAGGTGTCCTTCTTGCAAAGGCTGTGAAAATGCAGGAATTGTTTCTTTCTGCTGCAGCTTTGGGCATACTAGGAAAAATTTCTTCACCAAAAGGGTGGTCAAGCACTGGGACAGGCTGCCCAGGGAGATGGGGAATCACCATCCCTGGGGGTGTTTAAAAAATGTGTAGATGCAGTGCTTGGGGACATGGTTTAGTGGTGGGCTTGGCAGTGCTGGGTTAACAGATGGACTTTTCGAAGGTCTTTTACAACCTAAATGATTCTACAATTCTGTGCCTGTGCTGCACTGTCCTTCTGGGAGCAAATCACCTCTGCAACAGGCTGTGGAGCCGCACGGGCATCTCTGATCCCTCCAGCTGCTCGTGTTGCATCTGCTCTCAGATTCTGCTGCCCATGCTGTCTGGCAGTGCCTGCAGGGACCCCAGCTCCTGGTGCAGAGAGATAACCTGCCTCTATGCCAAGGTAAGAAGCGGTAAAGCCATCAGGTATCACAGCGCAGGCTCCTTTCCTCCTCCCATCTATCCACCTATGTGGGCTTGCAGAGAGCCTGAGGTGGTGGCAGCCCTCTGTGGCACTGGGCAGCAGGGCTGCAGGGACTGAGCCCGCAATGCTGCTGACATTTGGAGATGTGCCCCTCAAAGTTGCTTGGGATGAAAAAAGCACCTTTTCCTGCACTTCCCTACCAGACACCAGCGCACAGCCCTTAACCCTGCTGTGAATGGGACATGCTTTTCACTGTTAAAGTCCTTGCAAGATCCAAACTGTTGCATTTACAGCAATGAGAAGAGCTCTGCTTTAGTCTGAGCACTGTGTTGCTTTATCGCATCCTCAGCCTGCTAGTTGTGTTTACGTGAATATCTAGCGGCCCCTACCAAAAGCAGGGTTTGCTGCACATTGTGAGCTGCTGCACAGGAGCTGATTTCTGTACTGGGTCTATTATTCCAGTCTTCCAAGCTGGGATAATTTAAATGAGAGATTTCTAGAAAGTTAGGAGTGAGACTTCTGGTTTGCTGGAGTGTGTGGCTGAATCCCAGTGCCAGAAGGAAGCTGCTTTAGGATCACTCTCAAGTCATACCCAGGAATGAAGGAGCCTCTATCTGTGAGTATGATGGTGGGTCAGGGACTTGGCACCAAGCAAATTACTTCTGCCTCCGCGTGGGTACAGGAGCTTTTCCCTTTCCCCAGGGAAAAAGGAGGCAGCTTTGGTAGTGGAAGTGGTTGAAGCATCCTGTGTCCCTTATGCCCTGGGGACTTCTGTGCACATCTCTGAGGTGTGCTTGGGACTGTAGTGCAGATCTCCCTAAGGGCCTTGGAGGTTGCTTTGGGGCTCCATCCCTCTAGCTCCCAAGCTGCAAACGGCAGCAGTAATGCTCTGTTCCTGGACCACCCACAGGGCTCATGTGCGATAAGGCAATCCCATGCACAGGGAGCCCTGATCTCTAGGAGCAGAACCAGGACACGGTCTGAGTGTTCATGCTAACAGTGAAAGGACCTCTCCAGTGTTATCCGTCCCTTGGCATCCCTCCCTTCAGGCAAGGCTCCTGGGGATCATACAGCAGGATCGGAGCACAGCCTGACTTGTGGGATCTGGACTTGCTGCCGTAACAGCCCAACAGTGACTGCAGCTGCATCCTGCAGGTGAAAGACTGAGCTGAGCCAAATCTGGTCTATATTTCCTGCACATCCAAGAATGCCAAATCACAGAAGGGCAAAGGGGCTTTGTCCTAGTCTGAGTAATGCCAGCGTTTGGGACTCTGCCCTTTGAATGGCTGGGTGCACCCACAAACCTGCAGGGAAGAGGGAGTGCAGTGGGCTGAGGGGCTCTGACTCTTCTGGAAGGGTGTTAGGGAGCTGGGCGGGGGGTGGGGGAGCAGGCTAGAATTTATTCTGAGCTCATCAGAGAATTTAAACATTATCCTCCAGGTTGAGGATTTCTAGTTATGACTCTCAAAGCCCACAGCACACGTCAGGTGGGTGGGTGGGAGCTGGTCCCAGGTGCTGTGCTGCATCAAGGGGAGCCGGCAGAGAGGAGACTGTCCTTACATGTGTCTCAGGGGCAGGGGCTCCTGCAGGACCATTGTCCCTTCTGGAGGAGGGATACTCAGTTTGGACATCCTTTCAACTGCAAACCATCTCCACTGGGATCCTTGGGCCTATTATAGACTGATTAAATATTAAAACAATTCATTTTGTACTTAAACTGTTCCGAAGGCTCCTGCTGATGATGACTTTGAAGTCTGCGGCGAAAGGGTTTGCTCTCATTTTCTTCTCCCCCCTCCATCCCCACCTTTCCCCGGGCAGGAAGGGGAGGGTGAGCCTCGGTTGAGTCTGGCTCTTGCTTGAGATGGTGGAGGATGTTTTGCTCTGTGTGTGGGACCTTGCTGGTGCTCGGCGCTGCTGGAGCAGGAGGAGAGCTGTGGCTGCTGGTGGCAGGGACCAGGAGAGCCCTTCGAGGGAGCAAACCATGTGCTCTGGGTGTGGATGCTAAGAGGAAAAAGGGCAGTGGAAGGGTTGGGATGGCAGCAGAGCTGCACTCTTCTGTGAGGACAGCAGGTCCTCACCTGGTCCTGCTGATGTCCTGAGAGCCCCCGGGAGCTGAGGGACATGGTGCAGAGGCAGCTGGCTTTCATGGCAGGGAGGTCCAAGTTGGCTGTTCCATACGCTGCTCTCTCCTGGCAGTTGGAGGCTGATGCATGGGGGTGAAACCACTCCATGCATCGTTTGGTGTCTTCAGGACCTGAGAATGTAGCATCCTAGATCAGGATGCAAGGTCCCTTTTGTCCTTGGTGAGCCCAAGCCACCTGCCCCCCAGGCTGTGGGGTGCTGTGGGTGGGAGCACATGTGCTGTGTGGTGTAAACCTGCAAAGCACATAGCAAGGGGGGCACAGGTGCAGCTTGGGAGGGCAAGGTGGTATGTTGTGAGTGTCTTCCACCAGGTATTCCTCAACCAAAATACCTGGCACTGCACCAAAGGAACCGGGGATGGAGACATGCGAGAGGCACCTGGTCATCAGGGGTGTCCGTGACAGTCCCTTCAGGGGATGGAGTTGACTGATTTGGTTGAGCTCAGGGATGGTCCATCTCTGCAATGACCTTTTTCTGGAGTCAGACTGGCTTACGGGTGTTTCTCCTCCCTGTCCACAGTGTCTCAGCGGTGAGGTTTCTGTGCAGGCTCTGTCACCCTGGGCATCACCTGGAAAGAGCAAGAGGAGCTGGATTCAAGCCCAAGTCCTGGCATCTCGGACCACCCCACACCCTGTGCCTCAGCATCTCCTGCTGCAGCAGCAGGAAGGCAGGACAACTCCTGGGAGATGAGGGCTTGCTTGTGGTCTGCTGGGGGCAAGGTCCAGGACAGGACCCCCACCCCTGGAAGGATGCTTGAGCACCTGGAGGGATCAGGGCTTAAATTTCAAGCTGCGTCCTGCCTGTTTGTCCACCTGGTCCTAGCTCAGGAGCCAGATCTCAGGAGTGCAGGAGGATCTGAACCTCCTCTCTCTGCTGCAGATGAAGCAAAAGGTGAGTGGCAAATATTTCGTCTCCCCAGCTGGATCCAGCTTACTTCCCCCTTTCCTCCCCCTTCACCAGCCCCATCTTTTACATCTGTTGTATGTGAAATCCAGCAAACTCTCAGCAGAGCTCATTACTCACGGCTCATTGCTCTGAAGAGGGCTGAAAGGTCCTGCACGTAATGATTTGGAGGTGATTTGTATTTAAGACGCTTGGCTTTCAGATGCTGCGGGGGTGGGGGGTAGGGGGGGCGGGAAGGGAAATTAAATAATTGAAAGCTAGTGGGGAAGGGAAGGAGAGAAAGCTGGCTAGAGGGAGAGGACAAGAGTTTCTCATGATCCAGAAGTGTTTTGGCTCACCTGCATCAGTTGCACAGATGCAGACTTAAAATCCAAGGCTGAAGGAAAACCTTCCCCATGTCCATACAGGATCAGAGTGTGTCCCGGGGATAGGGCCAGGGCTGGAGCCAGAGTGAGCTGAGATGGATGTACCAAGAGCCTTCTCCAGGGATGGCTGATGCTCAGCACAGCTGACCAACGAGGGCAAAAGCTCTGACCCAAGAAGGACAGGGGATCCTCTGGCCCTAATGTCTTGGTGGGACGTGATTGCCTTGGCCACAGATGACTGCCCTTCCTTCCCCTCCTTTCTCTGCCTTCCCCTCTTGCTGCCTCCCCCAGCTCTCTGCTTCTGGCACACTTTAAGCAGTGAAGCCTGTCCAGATTTTCAGGCAATCTTGCTGGCAGCACCTGCAGGGTGATAAACTCCCCCCGCAGCAGCTATCGCCACAGCAAAGGGGTGAGCAAGGCTGGAGGCCACAGTGCTGTCCATGAGCCTGCGCAGGACAGACCTGGTGGCCCAGGGCCATGCAAAGAGCGTGGCTTGCGGATGAAAACTGGCAGTAAGAGCGTCACGGAGTGTTTCTCAAGATCTCGAAGCAAAAGGAGACCCCATGGGAGCAATCTCTGTTTGGTGGGTGGGGAAACTGAGGCACAAAGTGTAGAAATTAGTTGCCTGGAGAAACGGCAGGTGGTTTGAAGGTTACTTGCCTGAAAGTTCAGCAAAGTGGGATGAGAGTTTAGGCTTGGTCTAAGGCAATCCTCTTCCACTTTCATGCACCAAAGCTCCTTTCAGCCTATTTCCTTCTCTCTCTCATTTTTTTTAAAAAAAGCAAAAAACAAATTGTCAAAAACCTAATCTACCAGTCTGGTCTGGTCCTACCTAAAAACAAGCACAATTGAACGCTGCAGGTTTGTGGCAGGAAACAAGCCTGCTGCTGACGGCTCATGCCCCTCTTTTTCTAGCTGGGTGTCGGGCCCCAGGTCCCCCAGCAATGCTGGCTTAGCAGGGTTTGGCACCAGCCTTTGGCTTCTGGAAACCAGTGTGCGCGTGCAGAGTCCCTTCTGCACTTGAACTGTACGCTTTGTTTCCAAAGCCTGTTTTTAACCTTGACCCAAACTCGTGCCTTCCTCCAAATGTGTGGGGGGAACCTGTTCCCCAGCCCAGGAGACCCTCAGATACCAATATCCTTCCCAACGCCCTAACGAGCTCCCAGCAATCCTCCGGTCCCCGGAGGTGTGCAGATGGCCCATTAGACAGTGCATTAGGGCTGGGCAGGTGACTTTTATTCAGACTGGTCAGCTTAAGATCTAAGAATCAGGTCAGATTAGGCTGCCTGATCCGCAGCTAACGAGTTGGGTGACGGCCGGGGGAATGCAAGTCAAAAATCAATAGCCTGGGAAGATCTGATGCTTTTCCACGTGCATGCAGTTCATGTATTTACCAACTCGGTGCAGAGAGCAGGGAAGTTTTAGGAGTCGCCCCTGAAGTCTGGTGTTTAAACTTTGTGTATTCTCTCCCCTAGCCCAGATTTCTCTCCCCAGGTGCGGGTGGGATTCATGCAGCGTGCATCCTCCCAGAGCATCACATTTTCTCCCAAAAAGACATGCTGTGGAGGTATGTGCCTGGCTCCTCCTGTAAATCGGTAAGTCTAAGAAAATTAGTTTTTCTTAATCTAGCACCAGCTCAAACAGGAACCAAGCTCTCATTGTCCCAGAATTTCCTTCTAGGTTAAAGTGACTGGGAGGGCAAAGGGCCGGGGAAGGTAGTGACTCCCAAATGCTGAAGGCACTGGTATTCAGGCCCAGTACCTTTCCTTCAAGGCTCATGGGAAAAACCCTTTTCTATTTTTGGGGCAAGGACAAACAGCACTTTTGTTCTCCCTACCCCCACTCCGCTCTAAAGCACGTCTGCGGCTGGAGCCAGCTCTGCAGCTGGTGCCCTCTGCTCTGCCGGGGACTCGCAGCCGGCCCTGCCCAAAGCGGCTCGGCAGGAGGTGTCCGGCCGTCCCTCCCTCCGTCACCATGCCCAGCAGTCAGAGCAGATGGCTGGGGGGAGCTGCCCACCCCTGCAAGCACAGGGAAAGCAGGGCTTTCTCTTCAGAAGCTGTGATTAAAAGCACTCAAGTGATGCTCTGCAGGCTGCGGAAAGGCTGTTGCTCTCAGCGATCTGTCGAGCTCAGTTGGGGTATTGTATGGTGAGATGTAGGTGTAGCATCTTAGAATCATAGAATCACTTAGATTGGAAAAGACCTTTGAGATCATAAACCCCAACCATTAACGCAGCACTGCCAAGCCCACCATTAAACCATGTCCCCAAGCACTGCATCTATGCGTTTTTTAAATGCCCCCAGGGACGATGACTCCACCGCCTCCCTGGGCAGCCTGTCCCAGTGCTGGACAACCCTTTTGGTGAAGAAATTTTTCTCAATATCCAATCTACACCTCCCTTGGTGCAACCTGAGGCCATTTGCTCTTGTCCTGTTACTTGTTATCTGGGAGAAGAGACCTTCTACTGCTGTGAGCCCTGTTGGGGGGGTCCCAGCTAGGACTGCACCCTGGGCGTTGGTGTGGGATGCTCGAGCCCTCTCCCAAGGACTGGTGGGCTTGGGAGGTGGTACCTCTGCTTTGGAGAGAGGCAGGAAATGGGTTGCTGGCCCCAGACTATACTGTGGCAGCTCGAGGGGTCATACAGCTCAAGGCTGGCCATCGGTAGCCCTGCAGCTGCCCCAAGAAGGTGCTGGGGAAGGGGAGAGGCATCAGAGGAAAGGTCTGGGTGCTGCCTTACAAGCTGGATACAGCAGGTGGCTTGCTGATGACAGCACTGGGGAGACTGGGGACATGCTGATAGCTAGTGCAGGCTTAGAGTTTACTTAAAATGACCCTGCTTTTTGTCTCCAGGAGCCTCCTTGTCTCTTCTCAAAGCCTCACCTGCACAGGACAGGAGCTATTCCCTGGACCAGAAGCATGGGCCAACCAACGCTGACTCAGCTAAGCTCTCCTTGCCTGTCCCCAGGCAGACTAAGTAGCCTGTCCCCTTTCTTGCTATGTCCCTGGCATGTGCATCCCCCATGCACATCTCCCCATGCATGTCTCCCCATGCCTGCTATGGGTCACAGCTCGGTAGAGAAGAGCAGAAGAAAAGTGTGCATTTAGAGGAGATCCTTCTGATGTTTTTCTAGCTTCCAGCAACAAGGAGTGTAGGGTGTCCCATGCCAGCAGGTTTGCTTGGGACATTACAGGTCTCTGTGCCAGCGTGCATGTCCTCTCTCTGCTCGTGACTTCTTCAAATCCCGTGACAGAGTTCCAAAGCCAGCACACTTGAGATGTGGGAAAGCACTGCAATTGGTTTAATTAGATCTGCTACTGGATGAATCATCCTCTTACATCCCCATATCAGCTTCTCTCCGCTGTCTTGTCTGGTGAGCCTGGATCTTGTACTTGGGATTCAAGGTTCAGCCAGAGAGACGGAGAAAAATTGCACACGCGCACCTGGAAGGTGAGGTGGACGACATCTCACATTTTTCCTGAGAACACTTATTGCCCTAAACTTCTTAGAAAATTTATTAGGTTATATGTAAAAAAAAAATTTATAGTAAAGACATAGGGGATGTACAAAGGATTGCATCAGTAGAAATATTTTCCTGGGAAACAAAATCAATGGTAAACAGTATATAGCGGAGCTACACAAGAACAGCTGGAATGAGCCCTAAATATTTATTATTAATACCAAAGCTTTTTATTTTTTACATATTAAATAGGTCATATATCTCATCGAATAAAACCTCTGTGTATGGTGCTGGCTCTGCTGGAATGAAGAAAGATTTTACTTTTGAGGTCTGTAGGGAGAGTGGGAACATTGGGGTCCCTGTTTGGGCTGGGCAAACTGTGTTACTCAAAAAAGATAGCCTTTGGTGAGGTTTGCAGGAGGGCTGAAAGAGTCTCCTCCGTGTATAACTGTGTGGCCTCTTCTGGCATCTCCCAGGATGTGGTCTAGAAATATGACCAAGAGGTGTGCTCAGAGCAGGGGATGCAGGTTAAAGTCTCAGCCTGTCCAGGGATTCCCTGTGTCAAGATGGATAAACCACTTTAACTAGACTGGGCTTCAGTCTAGAAATGGGATTGCACCAACCAGCCCTTTGGGATCCTAGCAGGGACTGGGAAGCACATGGTGACAGCAAATGCTCTTTTCCCCCTTCAGAGATGTCATTAAGCAAATATCTACAAAGCTTCCTGAGCTTCAGAGGCTGAAATCTTGAAGTCAGCTGGATGCTTAAGTGCATCAGGACCTAATTGCTGCCGAGTCCAGGTATCGGGGGGAAACAAGTGTTGTACAAAGTCCCCTGCATTTTAGAATCCCCATCCAGTGGCATTAACCCCACATCAATCTACTTAGGCCTTCCAGGAGCTACGAGAAGCTGGGTATCCTCACTGAATTTCCTTGCAAGGCCAGTGAAGCCCCTATTCCTAACCCCACCGTAACATGGAGCACAACACCAGGCTCCAGAGCTGCCTCTCTCCCCATCCCCACTAGCCAGCTGGGTGGTGTCGAGCAACCCATGTCCACCCTTCATGCCTCAGTTTCCCCTGCTTCCAAAAGAGAAGTAGTGCCCCTGGGGTGTCCTTTTGCTTTGAGGACTTGAGATGTGCTCCAGGCGTCAAACATAATGTTGGATTAGCAGTCTCTTGCAAGTCCAGGATTAGATTTGCAGGAGAGTGGAAAAATAGAGCGTAAGAGATGTGAACGATGTATGAGGGTCTGAACAGTCTTGTAGGGGGATGATGAGCGGTCATGTTTAGCTTGGTGGCTTCAGCTGGGCGGTGGGGTTTCTGAAAGCAAGCTATTTCCAGTAGATCCAATACATTCATATTCTTCAGGGCTGCTGAGCAGCAGCTGCTGAGCAGGTCTGCCCCTGCTGCAGCTCTGTGAAGTCCCAGGATCAGGTTTGCTGTGGTGGGAGCGTTAGTGCTATTCACTACAGACAAATTGGTTGCAACCACAAGAGGTGGGAAGTGTAATCAATAGAGGCTGGAGTGGCCAAGACCCCAGGAATCCTTCTGGAAAACTGATACTGGTCCCTTAAGTCGCCCCTGCTGCTACAGTAACACCACTGCTCACCTACTCAGAGGTGATCAGTCCCCTTGATCCCATCTACCAGCTCCTCTTCCTCCTGTCTCCATGAGGTCTCCATCCTTCCCTGTGAGCGTCCCTCTGCAAATGGCCTTTGTGTTTTCTCCTTTCCCTTTCTGCTTGACCGCAACATTAGTGCAAGAGCCAGTGCTGGGCTCCTCTTGGTGACCAAGGGAAGCAGTCCCCGTAGGATGGGCTTGTGGACCTTTGTCCTGGTGAAGCCATGGTGGATTCTCCCTTGTCCCAGTTTGTACCCAAAGTCAGATTGCACAAGTGTTAGCATGCTTACTGGCCTGGTTTGGCCTCATGCATGCTGGTGCTCTCCGAGACAAGGTCCAAGCAGCATTTTTGTGGTCCAGGCTAGGGACTGCTCCCATGGGCAGGGCAAGTTCAATCATTCTCTTCAACAAAGACCAAGAGTGAACATGGGTGCATTCATAAATGTGGGACCAACCCCCTCCTGGGTCTGTTTGGGAGCATAGATATGTTCTGAAAGTCAAAGTATCTAATTTTTAGGAGTAGGTATTGCATCATTTGAGTGCTTACACTGGAACTCATGTCCTTTCCCAAAGGCCATCAGACCCTTCTTCCAGGTGCATATGTACCTACATAAAGCAAAAAGCACTTCTCCCACCCAGCTGTGGCCGCTGTGTCTGCACTAGTCTCTGGCTCCTTGGCTTTGGCAAACGCGCGTGCAAATCCATCTTTGCGTTTGGCAGCTCCAGCGCTGGGCCAGGCTCCTTTCCCTGTGCCGTATAAATACTACTAACCGTGTATTTACATTGAACATGGTGCCCCGCTGTACATTAACATTTAAAACAAAATAGTCAGCCCCACCACGAGCATCACTCTGAGGGATGGCAGCGCATTGCAAACATCATGTAAGTAATTTGTTCAACATTGGTGATAATAAGCTACACAGAGCAATAAGAACATAAACACAGGCAGGGCTTTGTGTGAGCGTGTGTGTATTTTTTTTTTCTCTCCCTTTTTTTCCTTCTTTTTCTTTTCTTTTTTTTTTTCTCTAAAGGAACCTCTGAGCGGGGTGGTGGTGGAAAAAAAGACATGAATGATTCATAGATGCAAGGGGGAGAAAAGACGGAGGGAGAAAGGGAGAGAAAGAGAGAGAGAGATTAAGAGAGAGGAGCTTCAAAGTGACTGGAGCCGATTTGAAGTCCTGAGCGTTCCTGTGCTGGGTAGGCCAGCAATTCACCAGAGAGGCCCCGTCAAGCTCCCTCCACCCCGGCCTCATCCCTGCTGCCGCCGCCTCCTCCTCCTCTCCTGCAAACACAGCCTCCAAATCACAAGTTCAAAGTTCACCATCATCTAATGATGTGAAGGCCTCCCAGACCCTCTGTGAGTGGCATCTGTTTATAGGCACGGCCCTTCCCTGGTGGTTTAGCCTGGCTTAAAATAATAACAAAAAAAAATAATAAAAAAAATGGAGGAGGAGGAGGAAGAGTGGAATGAGATGCAGGGCTCCTTTTTTTTTAAAAAAAAAACTATAAAAATATCTACTGGTGGTGAAGTGCCTTTGATTCTGAATATTAAAAAAGCCCGTTAGATTTAAATGTAATGAGAATATTAATCTTCTGCCTTGATTTGTATTCACTGGCTACCACAGATATACTTTGGGAGTGGGAAAGCTCACGCCTGGATGGAAGCTGTCGCCTTCGGTTGGGAGCGAAGAGCCCAGGCAGCAGAGGGAGCGGGAAGGAGCGCGGGACACGGAGGGACCAGCGTTGCCCCTCTCCATCTCGCGATCCCAGCCATCGGAGGGATGGGGACTTTCGAAGGCATCTCTGCGCTGGCAAAACTGGCGGCCAATACCCCTTTGCAGGGAAATTCAGGCATTTTGAAATTTAGTCTTGCTGTGCTCGGGAAGGGGAATTCCTTATCCACAGAATCCGAGTCTTGAAGCAATTTATCTCTTTTTAATTTTGTCTAAAGCGCCATTAAAATTTTGCTCCTTCAGTTTAGTGTTGTAATTGAATTGAATGCATGTGCTATCGTGACAAATCCGCAGGAGAAATCAGTGATGTCTAGAACAAGTCCTGCAAGACCCGTTATTGCTTATGTGTCACAAAATAAATGACACAATAATGAATGGCTAATACTCTAATTAGCATTACATGCTCACTT
Source organism: Ibycter americanus (assembly GCA_035590275.1). NCBI lineage: Eukaryota > Metazoa > Chordata > Aves > Falconiformes > Falconidae > Ibycter > Ibycter americanus. Next base: position 1,175,734 of record JAVJGI010000037.1, on the reverse strand, counting down.
TATTTTATTAATCAAAGGCAGTAACGTTCAGTGGCCTAATGAAACAGTTTGATGTTTTAATACTTATGAAAGAGAGAAAAAAGATAAGGGCTCAGTACTAATTAGGGTAGCAGCTGATTTTAGAAAAAACATCTGAGATTGTTGCCTGGCTAAAATAAGGATATCAAACACTGCAAATATTCCAATTTGCAAAATGGAAAGAATGGAAAATAAAATCAGAAGCTTTAACGTAATGTTAAAAATAGAAGAAATAATGTAGTTGGCCATCCTGCCGTATCATAATGTCGTGGCATGTCATTAGTACTAACAAGTAATGAGGTATGCACCACTCCAACAGAAACATAAAGAAATCATATTGAACAAATAATGCTGTCACAAGTATTAGACCAAAGTTAATATTCAATTTCAAAGTGGACTTTCAGGGATTTCTAAATTATTTTTAGGAAGTGAAATATTCTAAACCCAGTGGAAATCAAAATCATATGATTTTGCAAAAATGTTTCAGTTTTGACTTGGGCTTTTTCAGAAGGAAAACCTCGGTGCTAAGGTTTTCTAGGAGCCCGGATCCCAGCAGGCAGCTGAAGAGATATTGAAACTTTTAATGAATAGCTGCAGTGCAGGCAGTGATGAGCTATTTAGAGACCTCCACTGACACAAGAAGTGCTGTCCAAACACAGAAAGGCAGTGACACAAAGCAAGGAAAGGTTCAAGCAGGAGTTTCCCTTAAGGTTAGGCTAAGGAAAGAAGAGTTTGATTAGGATGGGAGCTAAGGGGGAAACCGTCTCCTCTGAGCATGTGTCAGGCAACCCTCCCGTCATTGCTCAGACCCAGGTTGCTCTGTGGCTTCCCTTCCTTCCGAGCGTTGTCCCCTTCTCCCTCCTTGCTCAAGTTACCATCTATAAGGAAAAATGCAAAGTAAGAGCTTGATGTCTATTAAAGGAGGTGACATGGTCTGTTAAACCTTCCAAAGACTACCTCTGGCCAAGAGCTTGGGTCTACACTCTCCCAGACTGATTGAAGTTTGAAGCAATAACGGGGGGGTTCCTTAACTTCTGACAGCCCTTTGGCTTGAACCAAATGCTCTTTGCCTGTGCTGAAGAGCTGGGACCTGCAATCTGGTTATTGCTCCAAACACCTCCACGATGCTTTCAATAACACCAAGGAGTGAGGGATTTATGGGGACCTGGGACTCCGTGGTGGTAGAGCAGCATAGGTCCTCCATGCAGATGTCCCTATACTTTTCTTGTCTATGCCAGGAGGAAGGGATTGGGACAAATCCTGCCTCAGCAGAAAGAGCATGAGAAAATCCAACTATTTGCAAGTTATGGTGCAAACTTTGACCTTCACTGTGGAAGACCATGGGTGGATGAAGCTGCAATGGTAACAGGACAGAGCACTGTCCTGCCTCTCCTTGTCCAGTAACATGGAGCAGATGCAGCATCAGGCACTAGTGATGGGCACTAGGGGAGATGATGGAGTTATCGTGCCTCTTGCCATTCATGATGTCAGTGAGTTGGAACAGCTCTTAGGCCCATTTCAGGAACTGCAGATCCCCCTAATTCTGGCAGCAGGTGTAGGACAGAGGAAAGCCTGGAGGTGACAGTACTTTGCTTTTTGGCAGCATAGACATAAACTGGACACAATGGATGTCCCTTGCTGGGGAGCTGTGGGAGGTGCTAGTCATCAGGTCTCAAAAAAATGAAGAAAATCAGGGCTAGAGTGGGCTCAAAGCAGTTGAGCTCAATATAGTTTTAAAGCAGCAGCTAAGACTGACTTGACCAGGTCCAGGTCTCCATTCACAGTTCTTAAATCAATCTCAGTGTGCAGAGGGACAAAGTAAGGAATAGTGTAGCGTCAGCACTGGGCCTGGGTACTCTGAGATACATGAACCGTGATGCCATGGTCAATCTGTTGTCCCCATGACCTGGCTTCTCTTGTTCACTTCTTGGCATGTCAGACCTGGGCAGCCACTTTTTACTCGCCTGCCTGGCTGTGAGCTTCACCCAACCTGCCAGCCAGGTGTGCTGTGAAACACTCCAGACACTCAAAATAGGAGCTCAGTTCAGGTGGCTGGAGAGTTATCCTAACATCAAAATATCAGTGCTGGGAGATGCCAGCTCCCTGTGTAGTCAAGAGTCAAGGACTTAGGGCTGAAGTCTCACTATCTGCAGAAGGTAGTGGCCTTGGGTGTTGTGCCTGATCCCTACACTGACTATGTAGCAGACCAGGACAGCCGATGCTCTGAAACTTTCCTTGTCCTCAGAAACTGAGAAGCCCAAGGGAATAGACCAAGCACAACCTTTCTCCTGTTGTATTGCAAGTCCCTTTAAAATGTCATCTCCATGTGACAAATAACGAATAAGAACTGATGTAAAACTGATTGTATCTATTCTCAACCACTCTTCTTGCTACCAAAGTTTGAGCTGAAGTTGCAGCGTTTTAGCAAAGGGGAGTGAAGCTCTTGAAGTGGTTGAGTTCAATGATGCTTGGCCAGCTGGTGCTAGCAGCGAGTCTAGGCGGGTATGTCGCCACTGCAGACTGTAATGTGATTTCCCCCAGAGGAAAATTCCCATTGCATTGCACTGACACACAAGAAAGCACAATTAACTTCACTGGAGGAGCCTTAAGCTCACTTTCCTTGAGTGTTGTGTAATTAAAACCTCAGTCTTGTTAATACATTAGTGAGATGTTTGCATATAATTCATCAAATGTTTATGAAAATGCGTAACAAATAATCCTGACAAACAAGTTGCTTAATTGAGATAAGGGATGGGAAGCCTTGTGAATTTTTAATAAAAAGGGGGAAAGAAAGCATGCTGCGTTAATCAGATGAAGCTATCTCATTCAATATTTTCAAGTGTCTTCTGTAGTGCACATTTTATTCAATATATTACACAAAAGGAATATCTTGATCCCCCGATGAGATTTGCATACAAAACCCTCTGTTGCAACAAACATACCATTGGCTTGAGGTATTCCCCCAGCTATTGATCAAAATCTTATTTTTTTTGTTCTTGACAGATAACAACATTAAATCCTGACTGGGATTTGCACTTTCTGTAGCTGGAAGAGGAACAACTAATGCCAACTGATGACTGAGCGCCTTTCTCCAAGTGAGTGGTTAACTCTCGTACAGCATCAGCGGTGACGTCAATACACAGAACACAGCGGCCAACTTAGCTCTGGTTCCAGCTGATCGTAGACCACATGGAAGCAATGGCAGGCAGAGAGCCTTTCACTTACCTCAGATATAATGACTGTCTGTTCCTTTTTGCCTCTTTTCACCTGGACTAATGATCTTGGGGTGCTTTATCACACCTCTCATGAGATAGCTGAAAACTAGATGTCCAAGCGAGAGACCCCAGGCCAGTGGAGAGAAGTGAAACTCATATAACCTGGTTTAGATGCCTAGCTTTTGACCTGCACAGGTAATGAGTTGCAAGTAATTTTTTTCTCTCTACTCATTATAAAGGGTGACAGGGAAGGAGAGGGGACCAGCTCGGACTTAAATGCTTTGCATCCAGATGTTTCAGTGAGGACAGAGGTATCCTGGTTGGATGGGACTCTGAGCAACCTCATCTAGTTGAAGATGTCCCTTCTCACTGCAGGGGGGTTGGGCTAGATGACCTTTAAAGGCTCCTTCTGACCCAAGTTACTCTGTGGTTCTATCCCACCGTTGCCATCTCCTCTTGGAGCAAGAGACTGTGAGTCCATACCTCCCACAGATCTCCCTGTCAGCATAAGAAATCTCCACCATGGGGAGAGATAATGTGAACCCAATTAGCCTGTTTTGTTTCCTCCACCTCTTCATAATCACATTGGGATCATGCGAACATTTAAACCTGAATTTAGTGGGAGGAGGTAATTGTTCTCAAGTGCAATTCTCAAAGGTCAACCTGAAGTTTCTGATCACTGATTTGGTTAAGACTTAAAAGTAATGTAATGATAGACAGGAAAAAGAGTAAAGCTTGGGAAAGGAGAAAAGAGAAAGAGTGGAATGGAAGGAAAGAATGGATGGAGAAGAAGGGCTTGGAGCAAGGAGAGGCAGAGATTCACAGCTGGTGTTAATAGGAGGCACCTGTGTCTGGGGAGAACAGAGGGGTGAACTTGCACACTGAGCCATCGAGCTGGATTAGAGCACCAACACACTGCCTTGCTTTGGCTTCCCTGGCAGACCCTTGTACCTCCTCCACGGTCCTTCTCTAGCCCCCATTCCTGCCACTGCCCTGGCTGGCTGCAGCTCCCCAACGTGCTGCACGCCATGTGGGCTCCTTTCCACTGGCAGCTGGAAGCAGGCAGGGGGAAGCTGCCATTAGGAGCTTGAGGTGAAAATTGCTCAGGCCCAGCAAAGCTCACCCTAGCACATCTGATTGCACTCCTGAAGTACTCACACAGAGCAAGCCAGTGATGAAGAAATATAGACTACGTGGTTTAAAAAGCTCCCAGCCCAGAGTCAGCATTTCTGCCCTGACCTGCCTCATGTATTATTTAGCACAGGACTTGTTGATGCGCACTTATATTTTTTTCCCAGTGGAGTTGATGATCTTCCTTCCCCTGAACGGCCTCGCCGCTCTCTCCCTGCACAGACACCAGGACCAGTGGACTGTGGACGGGGCAGGGCTGGGCTGGTGCTCGCCACTGGGGAGTCGAGGATGTGGGGTTAGAGGGTGGAGGGTCACGGCCATGGTGGGCATTGGCAATGGCAGGGGAAGGACTGGGGGGCAGGGGTGGGAAAGGGGTCTATGGGAGAAAGAAAAGTGGGAGAAGTGCAGTTGGAAGTGAGTGGTGTTAATGAAATATTCAGCAGTGGTGGGCCTAGATGCATTGCCGAAATTGCAGAAGCAGAGATGATTAATATTTAACAGGGTAAGCTGCCACTTGGCTGCTTTCTGCACATAGATTCCACCCCCACATGCACACACACACCCTTCGTTCTTCTTTCCACCCTTCTCTGACCCCCCCAAACTCCTGCCTCCACCACGCTTCGCTGGCTCAAGCCAATGGCTCCCACTGCTGTGGTGTGGCTGGGGGAGGTTCCCAGGCCCTCCCCTGAGGTTTGCCCAAGGGAGGATAGGTCCAGGAGTTGCCTGGTGGGAAAAGCACCAGGGGTTGGGGGAAGGTAGCCGAGAAAAAGCACGTAATTTATTTTTCATGGAGATGGGTGAGCAGGTTGTCCTATTTAGTCACATTAGATGCTCTGTTAACACAACAGGGGGGAAAAAAAAAAAAAAAGAGAGAAAAAGGAAGGATGAGTAAATGCTTGTAGCCAAAGAAGGCTGGGAAAATAGGGACCGGTCTTTCAGGGGGTTAAGTGTTTTGGTTCAAGCTGAGTCTCCCTTGGGGTGTCCCGTGTAGATGATGGACAGCTAAGAAGTCAGAGAGTGCATGAGGCTCTTCATCAGCTGGTTTGGCGCAGGTGGAGTGGCCCAAGGTGTGGGCTGGTGTTCGGGACATTCCCACACACTCCTCCATCTGGTGTGGAGACCAGTGAGTCCCAGCAGCCTGGAGGAGTTCCCTATAAACACCCCCCCTAGTAGTTCCCTCCTCATCCTCTTGCAAACCCTCCCCAAACTCTTCTTTGCTTGGATACCTTCTCAGGAGCTGTGACAGTGGTTGTGCTGTTACCGTGCTGACCAAGCTGGCTATGGTCTCCATGGACTGAGCTGTTTTCAAATCAGTTTTCTTCCATCTTCTGCCTTTTGTTATGCATTTAGGTAGATGCTCTTTGATCAAGGAGGCATCTGAGCACTCAGGATTTGTGATGCACTTGGTACAGATAGGTCATAGCCTGTTTATGCAACTTAAAGGTGGCAAACAACAAAAATAGTTAACAAGAAGATGTGAAGTCCAGTTACCCATTGGAATCACTAATTTAAAAATGACCTAGAGTGGAAAAATGTGTGAAGGTACATGGAAAGATGAGCCAAGCCTGACCTCAGCCTTCTGCATATGTACAGCTGAGATTTCTGAGAGCAGGCTCGTGTCCCAACCACACAGGCTGCAAAGATGCACACAGTGAGTAAATACAAGTCTATCATGGAATCACTGTGTGGACTCCGTACAAATTACAACTAATTTGAAAGCAATGTGTGTTGCGGGAAATCTGGTCTAATCCAGCTCTGTCCATGAAATCAGGGAGGGAGGGTCCCACTAGTAAGGAAACCTGAAGGTTTCGATACATTTTTAAAAGCTGATGAAAACTAGAGTGCGAGGAAAATCTCTTTTCTTTCCCCTCACAGCCCACTCCATATTTCAAATGTTGGGAACAACAGCATGAAACATTCTGTCTGGCTTCAGTTCCTGGGCCAGTTTTCAGGTGTTTAAGCCAATTAATTAAGCAGCATCATTGACCCATTTGCCTTCATGCTGTCTCTCAGAGCAGCAGCATCCTGAAGGAACTCTGCTGGCTTCAGTGAAATTGCTGACTTTTGCCAGTCTGCATCTCTGCATGTGACCCAAAGAAGAGCACAAAGGATGCCCTGGAGATCCTGCTAGAGACTCTGAAAAATGGGAGAACCTTCCAAGGGTGGTTCATATCTTAGAGGGACAGAATCAACTTCCAACCAGAAAGGAAACCTCAGGTACAATGGCTCCTCAGTTAAGTATATAATTTAAAGCAGGAGGAGTCAGGACTGGCGAGGAAATAGGGTGTGATGGCTATTTGCTGGCAGAGTCTGGTCCTGCCATTTCTCCTTAAGTCTCCACAGATTTTGGCTAGATGCATGCCTTGTGCCTGTCTTGAAAGCTGGATGTCCCTCAAGCCGTGTTTGCAGCTTAGACCTCATCCTACACTGGCCACACATCCATGGCAGACGAACAGTCCCAGGAAACCCCCAAAAAAGCAAGGAGTCGCATGCTGGTCTGTGAAATGTGCTACACATGCAGTGCAAGTCAGCTGCCTGCCTCTGCCACATGCTGGGCGTACACAACCAGGGTGGCAGGGGCAAAAACCCTGTCCCGCTCATCCCTTCTGCAGCTGCTGCCGCATCCTGACGAGGGTTGATTGGGACAGACGCAGAGTGTGAAAACCGGACACCGGCAAAAGCTGGACTGTCTGCAGCAGGAGGAGGAACCCCTGTCGAAAGTCCCAGAACTAGCGAGAACAGGCGACTTGATTTCTATTGTGTAAGTGGGGATTTGTCCGTGATGGTATAGTAACAACTAGAATTAGAAAGGAATAAAGAGTGAATTCTTCCTTCATCCCAAGTGTGTTCCCTCCAGGGCAAAGGTCAAGTGCATTGTGTGGCAGTGTTTGGATTCAGAATAAAATAAGTGACAAAGGCGAAAACCTGGGGCATGCACAGGGACTGAATAAAGAGGAGTGTGGGCTAGACACCAGAAACCACTCTCTCACCCTAGGGGTCATTAACATGTGCAATAGGTGACCTCATGACATGGTACAGGGGCAATAGAGACACTAATGTGAGTCATTTAAATGCTGGCTTGCTATTCAACTATTGATAAAAGCATATTTCTGAGCATAGCTATTGGTAAAGTGACCATCTCCTCTGGTAAAATGGAGACACCTCCACCTCCCCCAGCCCCCCACTCCCCTTGCTCGTATAGTTTGCTGGAATTTACTGTCACCTATGTTCTCTATTTCTCCATGGAAAAAGGGGGCTTTGTTGGTGTCTCTCTTCAGATTGTCTCACCATCCCATATAGTTTTCCGTAGGTAGAGTCCACTCATCACTTCCTGGAGCAAATGCTCCTGTGAAGGAAAGGGGTTCAGCATAAGGCATGGAACACTGATGGAGATGGAATTTTTCCACAGTTTATGTAGAAGGAGGACTTAGTAACTCAATAAAATTCTGGCAAATGATGCTGGATGGAGAACTCAGAAAGTCTGTCCTTTGTTGTGAAGCTGGATCAAGCCTAAACCATATTCAGCTAAAAGTCTGTCTTGCCAGTTGTTCAGCATCTCCCACAGGTGTCCTTGCCCACCATCTGTGCCCAGTTTAGGTCAGTGCTGGCTGATTTGCCCTTTACCTGATGTCCAGCTTGATGATACCAACACAGGACGCTGCACTGCCCAGACTTTGCCTTCCTTGGCTGAGGAGGGAGTGAGTTGGCTTCTGGCATAACAGAAACACTTGAGGGGGAGGTCGGGGGGGTGGGGGGGTGCAGCTTAAGCCAAGAGAGTTTCAAGCTTCCCTACAGACAAAGTCCTGGGAGCTCTGTAGTGGTGCAAGTCCTTATTGCACCTCCACTGTGCAGCATCTTCAAGTGTGTGCAAGTGGGGTGTCAGGTGCCAGCCTGTGGCCTTCTGAAATGAATTGGCTGAGCCTCACTTTGTCTGAAATGAATTCTCCACCAGGACATGACCTTCACATTGAGTGTTTCAGCTAGAACAGGGTGAGGGACTCAACCCCACACCCTGAAGAAGGTCCCTTTGCCAGAGAAATGTGCACGCACCCTGGCTGAGTTGAAGGCTAGCCACAGAAATTTGCATTTTGTAAGTGTCCTTTTCAGTGTTTTTTATCTTTGCAAACATTCCTGCGAGAAGAGTGTTACTCACTGAGGAGAGGACTACACTCTGAGCCTAGCCCTTCAGACACTGGAAAATCTACCCAGCAGAGGCTCTGAATATCCCAAATGCCTGCCTTCTTGTTAATTAGATATTGGAGACTCTAGTCACATGATCCAAATCCATTGGAGAGCAGTCTTCATTTAGCCAGTGGCTCAGAGGACCACTTGCTCAATTTGAAGATGTCATCACCTTCTCTTTAGTGTCCTCCCCAGGTGAAGCACTTGTCCTGCATGCAGCTTGGGTACTAAAGCGAGCCTTGCCCTGTGCTCACCAAGAAGAAGGTGCCTGACTGGAGGAAAACATTTTGTTGGAATGGTGGGTACAAAAGCAAACGTTTTCTGTCCCATCCTGAGTCTTACAGCTTAGGGCAAATTTTTGCTACCATAAAACATAGTGATGGAACTTCTCAAGTATCCCACTGTGGCTTCAGGATCTACTCTAAAGAGTTCCTTAGACTGTAGACTGATTGCATTTATTTATTTATTAGTGAAGAGCTTCTTCGAGGTCCTATCATCTCTTCCTCAACCTACCTTCAGATAACCTTTCTTAGAGCTCAGGCTCTTTGGGCTGGCCAATAGTAAAGACAGGTCTGAGCTGCAAGCTTATGTCTTGAAGCTGGGTCTGGGTTTGGGGTTTTGGTTGAGAGCTGTTCTATGCTGTGGTACAGCTATTCTCAGAGAATTTGAGACGTTCTTCAGAGATATACATTGAAAGCTGTGGAAATCTTGTGGGAGTAAATGATGTAAGATAGCTTCACCCATCTGCTTCAAAGCCACATGAATACTATATGTCAAGACGGCAGAGTCTGAATCTAAACAGTGCCATGACTCCTAAACTAAGCCATGACCTCATCCAAATTCAGCGTCCTTCTTTTTGATTGCATCCTTAGTTTTTTCATTCAGGTTTCCTGTCTATAATGCCACTGATTCCCTTTGAGACTGTTCAGTAACCAACACCTCAATGTGGCAAGGAAGACAAAATTCTGCTCAGCAAGTTCTCCTCTCCTCATCTCAGAGATGAAATGCAGCCCCAACGGGATGAGGTGTGTCTTGATATTTGCCCTTGTGCAGAGATTTTATCATGGCATATTGAAGAAGGCTTCTTGGGGACCTTGACAGAGAGAAACCACGGGCAAAGGCTAACAAGAATTGCCATATGAACTCCCCTGGCCACCGCAAAGGTGCTGCAGGGTGAAATGTTTGGAAACAGCTGATGTGCTCTCATACCAAAGCGACCTTTGAGAGTGCCAGGCCTGTAACTCAAGCATTAATAATGGATTACCAAAATCAACCAGCTGCAAGGGAACCACTTCTCCCTGCTTAGGTAATTCTCCTCCCTGAGAAGAAGAGCTATTGATTTTGATACTGATTCCTTCCTCCCCAGTGGAAGGGCTACACCCCACCATTGCTGCCTGTGACAGTGAGCTCTCTCCTGATCTGCACACACCATACACATCACCACGTTACTCTGCTCCAGCAACAGAGACAGCCCTCCGGTACGACTGAGACTGCCACTGAAAGCTGTGTGCACTTTTATTGTCTCAACAGAAGATTCAATCAGCTTTGCAATTCAGCATTGGTTTCTCTTGAGACTGCAACAAGGAACATATCTGAGCACCGTGAACCTGGCTAGACCCACACAGACTTTGCAGTGTCCACAGCAGAAAGAGTATGGACAAATATCAGCTTTGATCTACTACATGCATGCAAGCTGGTTTGTGCAAACAGCCTCGTACATATATGTCTTTGCTTCACTATCTTCATCCATTCTGCTCTCTTGAGTCCACATTTGTGTTTTACCATGTGCGCTTGCACTTGCCAGTGCTGAGATGGGGCTCTGGGTACTACTATCTTTATGTCCTCCTTGAGCTGCAATCCCTGGTGGGGCTGGAGGGAGGGAGAGGAGCATGCTTTGAGCTTATTCATGATAACAAAGTCTTATTTTCATGGGCTGAGCTGAAAAATTGTGTCCAATTGGGTTTGGGCCAGCCTGAAACAGGAATCATTTGCACCTATAAATCATAGAATCATAGAATGGTTTGGTTTGGAAGTGAAATTAAAGACCATCTAGTTCCAACCCCCTGCCATGGGCAGGGACACCTTCCACTAGACCAGGTTTCTCCAAGCCCTGTCCAACCTGGCCTTGGACACTGGCAGGGATGGGGCACCCACAGCTGCTCTGGGAAACCTGTGCCAGTGCCTCACCACTTTTAATCTGTTTTGCAAAGAAAAAGGATGTTTGCAATCACACAGTTTTGTGTGTGCATCTACCACCTGTCTTTCCAACCACTGACACTTGAACTCATCATCCAGCTTTAACCACATTTAGCTGTGGTTGATAAATGTGGTCTAAAAAGATACAATGAAATAAAGCAATCGGATGTAACACCAAAACCCTACTAATAGCCTGAGAGAGGGCAAGACTGCAGCACGTTTTCAACCTTAATGAGACACTGGAGATTGCACCAGGGAAAAAAAAAGCCACTCGGAAAGCCCTGGGTATGGAGCACCTTCCAGTCCGAGTTCACACTGCTCCAGACATCAGAGAATCCAGCTACAAGAGGCAAACCTGCAGGGAATTGGGCTTCATTAGTTCCCCTGCTTGCAGAGTAACTTGTTTTCTTGGAGCACCTTTCATCTCTTCGCAAGCACGAGCTGTGGAAACAAAGGGCTGGATTCATGACAGGATTTAGGGTGCTGTTACAAAATGGTGGGAGCAAGGGTCCTCTTTTATCTGACAGCCCCGCTGGAAGCCAGCAGGGATGGGATCTGAGACACGGCTGCTTGGATGGGTGCTGAGCCCTCAGGCTAGGCGAGGGGGGTGACATCAGGCTGGTTGGGAAGGGGCGTCTTGTGAGCCCAGCCCCAGAAATATAAACCCTCTTGTTTAACAGAAATGCTGAAGTGAGACGTTTGTGTGGTTTGAGTCTTGTTCGTGGGAAGAAATGAGATTAAATGAATAGCCAAAGTAACTCCATGGTGCAAATGGGAAGGAATGCCTGGAATTCGCTAGTTTCGGGTGTAAAAATTATTTCTGGAAAATACAGAGAAACAAACAAAAAATAAACCAATCCTCAAAACCCAGCCTCTTACCTGCTACAATAACCTGCAGACTGCTTGCCTCCTGCTCTTCTTGTCCTCCACGGGCATGTCTTCAGACCAAAAATCAGCTCTATTGAAGTTCATTAGGAAACTTCACAATGAAATTACTGCAATTTACCCTAAAGCAGAAAAACAGCAGCCCTAAATTCTAGGATCTGCAAAAACCTGTCCTTACCTGAACCCCAGTACCCCCGCTGAAGTGCCCAGTAAAAACTGACCCAAACAGCCATGAGGAGCTGGCTGGCCCCAAGCCTGGCTGCTCGCCGTTAAACAGCACACGGGTTTTCAGAAAGCTAGCTAATATCTGAAATCCTTGCTCGGAGTCAGGTGGTAAGATGGGAAATCAAATCATTTTATACCAGTCAGCAAGTGAGCATTGCTGAGCATATGGGTTCGTCAATAACTGGCTTTAATTAAGTAAAAGTTGTTTCATTAATATCGTTTTAAATGGATACTCTACAAAATCTGCCTGGGGGAATCTCAGGGTTAGGAAAGCCTTACAGTATATATTATTGCAATATAACTGAATAGGGGCTGAGATACCAGCAGGATGAGCAGAGGAGAAAAAAATGCAACAGAACACAGCCTCATTAGCTGCTCTGAACTTGAAGGAGCAAGACCATTAGCTTAAGCTGAACCTGAGTAAGTGAAAAAAGATGTTCTGAAGGCAAAAGCATGGTCTGTGGAAATCACATGGCTAAAAGCAGTTCCCACTGTTTGTGTCTATTACCCGTGTCTCTTCCCTTTGAGGGTCCTGCAGACGCTGGAAATGTGGCTGAACTGTCCCGTTTGCACCGGGCTCTGGGTCCTGAATGCCTCATCCCACCCATGAGTGTCATCTCGGTCTGTGGCTTGAGTGAGGTATTTTCAGGGAGCACCCTGCAGCCCCCCAGGGCACCATGAGGATAGCTTGTGCTCTGGGGCAGTGATGCTGTGCATCCCATGCTGCCCAGAGTGCTGAAGGCAGCTCTTCTGCCTGGCCCAGCATGGAGTGACCTCAGATTTCCACCTAGGACATGGTAGGTCTGGGGAGTTGCTATGCTCCTGGGAGCAAGTATAGTTTTTTTGAGGCTTCAGGACTTGATCTGCTAAAATTGAGTGGTCTTTCTGAGTCTTTAAGCTTTGAAAGGAATTTGAAATATCCAATTGTCTGCCCTTTCTTCCTTGTAATCTGGGTATTCCTGTGTTGAGCCAGCCCCTGATAGGAACCCCTATGGCCATTTGGCTTGGGGAATAATAAAAAAACCCCAACCAACCTCTTTTTGCTTTTATTACCCCCATTATTTCTGTCCAAAAACTACGAGCAATAGAACTCTTCCTTTTACCAAGAAATGGATGCAGTTTTCCAGTTTCCTCTAGGCTGGGACGTGGCTATCACCCTGCGTAGCTGCACTACACCCAAGCCCAGCTGCCGTGCTTTGGAGAGCTCAAGCTGGGAAATGCCTTTTCTTCTCGATCAAGTTGGGTCTTTAGATCTTGCCAAATACCGACAAAGTGAAGTGTGCTGCTGGGTGCCATCAAGCCACCTATCTGCCATGCATGGCGGGGTTTTCATCTATGGCATTTTTGCTCTCCACAAGAAGCAGAATGGACCTGTGGGTTTCTCCAGCTGCAAAGCCGAGGGCCGGAGGCAGGGACACTGTCCTTGAGCTGTGGCCCATAACCCTGTGCACGCACCGGGACATGCTGAGGACTTATTTGTATATTTCTGTAAGCAACATCTTTTGGTTTCAGGCTCTGTTTCTTTTCAAATCCGAGCAGTAAAGGCTGCATAATCTTCAGAGTGCTGCTTTTGTTTTAAAGTGTGTTGGCATCCCCTTCTTCAGTATTGGCTGCGACAGTCCAGGAGTGGAAGGCTTCTGATTAACACATTGTGCACGTAACCTGACATGTTGCCCAGTTTTAATATGCTCTTTTATCAGGTCACGCAATCCCTTTGAAGGTTCTTTGCATATTTCCAGAGCACAATATCTACAAACAACTCCCGCTTCCTCCCTTCTCAGTCACTTACATCCATGTTGACAGTCTAAATACTACATCGCCTGATCACCAACAAGTTTCTCTTTTGACTTGTGTTTTCTTGAATTAAAAGCAAAATAAGAGGCTTCTGCAATGAGACTCCTGCCCTGGAAACTGTGGACAGCCAAAATGATAAATCTGGTCTCTCCTTCATGAACTGACTTTCACTTGCTTGAAGCAGGTTGATGCTGGGGTGGTACTCACCCCAATCTGCATTACAGTAAATAGTCAGAAATTTTGCTTCAACCCTTTTATTTAGTGCATTTTTAAAAATGCAACTTTAAAATTAACCAAATCAGGTTGCTTTATTCCCAAGTGAGACTTTGCATACAGCAAAATAACAAAATGTAAATAACAATGTGAGTAGTTATTGGGGTAAATATATACACCACCCAAGGATGCCTGTAGCTATGGAACTGCCCTGCCCTTGAGGACATGCCATATGGAGATTTCTGCATTTTCGTGTCTCCACCTGCACACACTGGTGCAGATGTAGCCTTTGGCATTTTGTCAAGAAAAGACCAACCGCACTGAATCCCGTGTGTCAAGGAATATGCTATTTGTTGAAACTGTGCTTTAGCCAAACACAAACTGTTGGACTCAGTTTAGGAGCAACCCACTGAAATCCCATGGTCTGCTGATGTATCTTACAATTCCTGGGAAGTTCAGGTTTTTGTTGCAATTGATGGAAAAAGAACAGTCCCTTTGACAGGTGTTTTTTTCCATCAGTCTCACACTTCAAATTCAGGGGGAGCGAATCAGCTTTGGGCAGCACTGCTGTCCCTCTCCACGGGTTGCAAAGGGGTGCTTAGACCCAGATGCCTCATTTTGGATGGATGAAGCTGTGTGAGGTGTGTTTTGCCTGTGAGGCTCAAGGAAAGACCTCTGGCCTGCAGTTACAGTGTTAGAATTGATTGGGAAGATGTCTGGTGACACCAGGATGCTCGATCTGTCCCATCAGGTGTTCTGCTAGCAGGGGAAGGCAGCCTGCTCCCTCCTGGTCAGCCTGGCTGCAGAAGCAGCCTGGACACCTGTGCTGTGGTCAGAACAAGAGGTTTGGGTTATTGTCCTAAGTCAGACCCAGAAGGTTTCCCAACCCCTGCCTCCGGTTATCTGTGAAGCTTAACCGTTTCTCACATCAATCCCCTTTAACCACCTGTAAAATCCAGCTGTCCCTCACAACATTGTTTTTCTTCTGTCATCTTCTGACACTGGCGTCTGTCGCATCTGGTGATCCCTTCTGCCAAAACCAGTAGTTTGAGCTCCAGCCAGGAGCTCATCAGTGGCCTAGTCATTTGCTTGGGCCACCCTTCAAAAAATGCAGTTATGCAGTAAAAAAATTGACCAAACCCCATGCCAGAACACCAAGGTTAGCTGTAGACTATGCTGGGTTTCACCCTTCTTTTTACTGGTCCTGCAAGAGAAGATGAGGCAGATGGCTGAGCTCATCCTTTGGAGTGCTCCTGCAGATCCTCGCCTGGCAAAGGATCCCCATGGTGAACCTGAGGTGGCCCCTCTGTCCTCCCCACCCTGGGCAAAGCTGGAAGCCAGCATCCTGGCTCATGCGCCACCAAGCAGCAGTGATACCACAGCCATCGGTGCCCTCTCCTTCCAGCCCTGCCTGGGGGCTGACCTGGCCCCCGTAGTAGCGACCACCTCTTCTGTTGAAAGCAGCTGGATTTTGGCACGCTCCTGTAAGGGAAAGGATTTTATTCCCCCCCCCTTCTTCTTCTTCTTCTCCTGCATTTTGATGGGGCTTGAGATCTCTCGGAGGAAGACGCTCTTCCCTTTTTATCAATTAGGAGCACACACGCGCGCTCTCTCGCTCTCTCCCACCCCTGCTCTGCTTTCCTCCCAGCTCCCCTTGGCTGCCGGTTTCAGACAAAGATGTGTGAGTTCTTTGATCTGCCTGGCAGCCACCACTAGGGGATTGGCTTGGAGGTTAATTACACACAGGCCGTCTCCAGCTGTGGCAGGGAGCCATTCGGCTGGAGAGGGAGCTGTCCCTTCTCCCCCCCAGCTACAAACTTCAAGGGGACAGGAGGGCAAGGAAGGTACCACTGAAACCCCTTTTGATATGACAAACGGGCTCCTTGCTTGCCTCTCTGGTTCTTGTTTTGTTTGTCTAACTGGTATTTGAAATATGGATGAGCTCTCAGTCCTGAGGGTCTAGCCACTGTCTTAACAAAACCTTGTCTTCTTCCCCCCTCCCCGCTTCCCTTTCCCGCCTGGGCAGAACTGGAGTTTAGCTCTCCTGTCTGTCTGTCTTGCCCGTCTGTGTGTCCTTGTCCAGGAGCCCTCTGCTGCCTGCCCGTGACTCAGCCCATCGCACAAGGAGGTGCAGAGGCTGGACCCTGTGCTCAGCCCATGTTCGAGCATTGCTCTGCAGCTGTGTCGGAAACGGGGAGCCTCGGGGCAGAGGAAAGTCGTTTGCACTGATGGCTGGCACCCGGGAGGTTTGCATTCAATCCCCCTCTCTGTGGCTGACTTGCTCTGTGATTATCTTCTTTTTTGCTTTCTTTATTTTAAAGTCACTTAAATCCCTATGTGCCTCAGTTTCCCAGTCTTTACAATAAAGGCAAGAAACATTTATCCGCTCCTCAGGGTTGGATTGAGGCTGATTGATTTGCTTCTCCAACATCCCAAACAAACTAATGCCAAAGCAGAGAGCTGTTGATGTAATCCCCCCTGCATTAACAAAATCCTTCCCAAAAGGAGCTTACATAGATGCTTCAGGGTGAGGTGTGGTTGGATTTCAGATGCTTTTCAGTGGCTCATAGGTCCCTCCATTGGCTTCTGGGATGCCCCACCATATCTAAGTGTGGGGCTGGAGTCAAAGGATGCCATGCAGCAAGCAAAGGGAACCTCAGGCAATGAGATCAACCCTTCAGTAAGATCAGAAGTGGGCAATAGTCTGTATCTTCAAGGGCATCATGCAGCCTTGACTGCACCCACACGGGAGTGCAACCCCATGTTCAGATCCAGGCCTTCTTCCAAGCACATTTGGAGCAAGATCCAAATTCCTCATGCGCAATGCTTTTTTATTGAAGTCAAGAACTGCAGCCAGCTCTGCTGCCTGTCAGTGGAAAATATCAATGGTTTGGGGCAAAACATGCCTGTCCTGAGAATCTGCGTGAAGCCAACCTGCTTATGTGCTTGTCAGGGACGTGAACAGAGTTCCAAACCAAGGAAGCAGAAGGCATGCATCTCCATCTACATTTTTGCTGGCAAGTAGAAGTTTAAGCGTGGCCAGTGCATGGACCTCTCGGTGCATCCCAAGCCCTCGCACACCATGATGACATTTGAACTTCTTAGATGCAGAGGCTGCCATTTTGTGCAGCAAACTAATATTGTGTCTAATATTGGTTATCTTGGTTAAACTGACAAGGAGCTGTAGTTCAGTCTCCTCCCCTGTTACCTCTCCCTTCCCTCACCACCCACACACTGCCAGGTGGAAGAGAAGCAGCTCAGCTGCTTTCTTCATCCATCCATCCATCCATCCATCCACCCACCTGTCCACAACGAGGGCAACCCCACGGGCACTGTGGGGCTGGGGAGCAGCACCCAGGATGGTGTGTGTGCTGGAGGGAAGGGGCTGCGTGCCCCTCAGACGGGGCCGAGCTGCCTGTCTTGGCTGCCCGAGAAGCCGAGAAGCTGTTTCCATCGCACAGCAGTGAAGCGATTGTTCTGTGCTGCGGGCCTTTCATGGCTTCGTAATGAATAGGGACACGGCTAACATTTTACAAAACGCTCCTTCTCCCTGGGAGACGGCCAGTGCTGACACTTTGAAGCTGTTCCAGAGTCAACAGATTCAAGAAATGAGACTAGTGAAAGGAGACGGGCAGACGGCTTCCCAGCCGCAGGCAAGGAAGGTGGTGGCATCCTTCAGCCTCAAGTGCCACCCAGCAATGATGACACTGGGGGATGCCTGGATGAACTGCAGAGCCCATTTCTGCCCTTGCCCACATCCACGGCAGGGCTTTCTTCAGGTGCTCTGGGTGGAGGCAAAGAGGGAACTGCAGATAGTGGAGGTGATGGTTCGCTGCTCCTGTCTATGCTGTCCAGACCTTCCTTATGGGTTGCACAGGAGACAGGTACACTCCTGAGGCTGGGGTGATGCCCTCCACTAGCCAATCTGCCCATCTGAAAAGCTGCTGTGTGGCCAGGGGACACATCTGGTGCTTGAAGACTTTCTGGAGAGATAGCACCCACCACCTTGGGGTCCTCACTGCTCCTTCTTGAAAGGCTGAAGTGTAAATGCCTGGGCAGACCAAGTGCCTCAGAGAAAAACCCTTTGCCTTCTCAGTCCTGTCCTTGCTTGCACTGTCACCCTGCTGCTGTCACCCTGTGCCTCCCCCAGCAGCCCCGTCGAGCTCCTGCCCTGCCAAGGCAGGAGATGGAGGAGGGAGGGATGGGAGCTCCCTCTTCTGCTGTCCAAAGCTCAGCCCCTTGCAGTAAAGCTTGTAATAACAGGTAATGAAGGAGGGAAGAACACCATGGGGAAATGAAGGGGAGACCGCAGCCTTTTCCCATGCTATTTATACCACATTAACGCCATGTTTCAGTGTGTCTGTTGACCTTTTTTAAGGGCAGGAAGGATTTTTTCCGTTTCTCACCATGTAGCTTGACTTCTGGGTGGCTATTCCATGTTTTCCTCTAAACATTTAAGATCTAAAGGTTCCCTGGCACAGTAAAGATCTCACATTCCGAAATCACAGCAGGCAGAGAGGGGCGGGGGGTGGTGTAAGAAACATCAGCTTTTATCTCACCCCACGGTAACTGCGATACTCTCATTTTCTAAAATTATGGGCTTCCCTGGCTCTCCTCCTGAAACACATGGATTTGGGGACTTGGACTATTTTATGCAAGTTTTCTGCTTGTTGGAGGGCAGGACAGTGTCGGGAAGCCTGCAGAATAGGTGAGTTTTGTTGTGGATGTGGCAGTGGAGGTATGGAAGTGCTAGAAAATGGATTAGGGAATGTGCAGCAAGGAGGGACGAAGGAGAGCTATTGCTCCTATAAGAAGAGGAGGTTCCTTTCAAACTTCCCTGTAGCTAGAGAGGAAAGCGGTAAGTTCAGGCTGCCCAGGAGTACTTTTCCAGTATAAAATTCACATCACAGATCCCTCTAGGGCTTTTTCTTTACTTGGAGCAACTTTACCTGTCTCCTACTGACACTAATAGGACATACTCCCATACAGGGGGCATATAGCGTGTAGTCACTTAAACACAGAAAGGGTAGGCAATGAAAGCACACAGCAAAGCAGGGTCTGGCTGCTCTTGGAACAGCTTTAGGAAAGGTGGAGTCTTCCCCAGGACTTGATAAACACTCGCTTGCTACCTGCCAGGGCTTTCCTGTCTCTTGCTCTGGAGGTTTGAATAGCAGAAGAATCATAGCAACTCTCTTGTCCTGCCATCATGGCCCAGTGAAGGGGCATATGAAGGACACGGAGGCACACACAGGCACAGGTACTCCCTTCCCACCTTTTCTCTATATATCAATCAAAGTATCAATGAATGAGCAGAGCAGGGCAGTGGCAGGAACCGTTCGCCTGTAAATCCATTTTAGAAAAGCATAGGTTGTATTTGTTGCTGTAATTTCCCCATTGGGGTAGTGAGAGAAGCAGTGAGGGTTGAACCAGCTCCTTCCACCCAGGCTTCAAATGAGCAACAAGTCACCCGGGGGCTCTGGGTCCCCATTACTGTCAACAAAAGGCAGCACGGCCCAACAGGACAACCTGGTTTTTATGGGTGACCAATTCACAACCTCAAGTCAGCACTCCTGCTTGCTTCTCTCCCTACCCGCAGAGATGGCCATGGTCTGGCAGGTCTGGGTGAGGAGGTGGCCTGGATTGACCATTGCTTTACGGAGAGAGCCTGGCACTGGTGTTGGAGGTCTCACAGAGCCCTGCATCACCCACCAACTCTCCCCAGCTGCCTCCAGGGTCTCACAGATGCATCAGTGTCGGTGCTGGCTCAGCCAAGTGGTGTTGTTTGCTGTTTGCTCATTAAATGTGTCTCCTCAAGTTGTCTGCAAACGAGCGTATTAAATAACACATCTGAAAAGTTGTTCCCCTTCTGTTTTACTTGGCCAGAGGACCCCTGTGCCCTCGGGGGCAACTGGGGCAGGACTGCAGAGGGGAGGATCTGAGGAGACAAGTTGGCTCAGAAGGTCAGTGCTGGCACTGAGCTGTGTGGGAGCGGGTCCCCGGGGCCTGCCCCTGTGTGCATGGGAGGCCATGGGTACAGAAATGGGCCTCAGGCCAGATGTGATGGTCAGCAATGCCGACAGCAGCAGCTGGTTTGTGCAGAAATAGTGGTAGAAGCCCCTCTTGTGTGAGGCCAGCAAGATGTTACTGAGGCTGCCTTCCCTTTCTGGAGCTGGAGCCTTTCTCCTGCTCATCCACGCTGTGAGTGCATCTTCCCCACACTTTCCCATAAGTCACATCTCTCAGCTTGTGCTGAGATGTCACCGTCTGCAAGTACTGCTGCACCCCTTTGTGATAGGGGAGGCCGGAGGTGGGGACCCCCCCCGAGAGCAAGCACCCTGTGGGCAGGGTCCCATCCAGGGAGGGAATGGTTAATCTCCTGAAGCGTTGAACCCTGGTGGGCTTTTTTTCTGCAATAATGAGAAGTGGAGTGTGCACATCGCAGTGTGATTATTACCTGTTTATTTTTTCATGAGGCTTCTCCACTGTGTGTCACTCTAGTGTCATCATCCGTAAACACATTGATTTAACCATTACTTTGGAACAGCACTCGCCTGCTCCACAGACTGGATACCTGTCCCCTGGGGGGACCTGGAGTGACGAAGCGGGCTTGGAGCTCATCCTCAGTCTCTGCTTCACTCCTGCAGTATTTGCCCCTCCTTCTAGCTCCTCTTTTTCTTCTTTTTCCGTTCATCTCTTCCTTTCACTCTTCCTCTTCTTTACTCTCTGCTCATCTCATGCTCCACCTCCCACTCCCATTCAGCTTTACGTCCCCTTTGCTCCCACCAGTGGCACTCAGCAGCAGGCAAGGGACACCTGCTGCCCCAGCCTCGTGCTCCGCAGCACGGCAGCAGCGCCAAGGATCACCCCCTGCATTCGCCTGAGCATCCCTGCACCCCTTCCTGCCCAGTCGTGAGGGATGCTCCTGAGGGATGCTCCTGAGGGAGCTTTCTTGCAGGAGCTTTCAGCGCACAGCAGGAGTGGGGACAAGAGGTGGCCATGCACATGGGGTGTCTGTGGACCTGGAGGGTGGGATTCTCCTCCTCTCCTCCAAAGGTGTGTGACCAACCAAACCTGCTGCTTCTTTTTTTTTCCCCCATCATCTAAGAAGAGAGTGGTCACTGCAAGGACTTCCTAAGGGGGTTCCCTGGGCAGGTCCCTGGGCTGTTTCTCCCCAGATAAGAAAGGAACCAGCCAGCTTAGGTTCAGACCCCTCACTATTAACTATTGGCGACAGATAAGCTGAGGCACCCTGGGGGACCTGCTGCGCTGGCTTCCACCCACGCTTGTGGGAGGTGGCATATGGAGCACCTGGGCACTGCTCTGCCCTCAGAGGAGCCTGGGCTGGGATCCACATATCATTATAAGGCTGAAATCCACACACCGTGGGTTGGGCAAAGCGCTCAGAAAGTTAGTATCTTCACACAGGATGTTTGCAGTTATATCTGTTTTGAGGGGGGACCTTCCTCTCTTCTCCTGTCCCTGTACCTGCAAAATACTTCTCCATGTCCTTCCGAGAAAAGTGTCCCCAGGCAGCTTGTAAGTCAGAGACCATGCAGGATGGAAGATTGGGAGGTTTGCTAGCTGGCTGGTGGGGTTGTCATATTGTGGATGTTGTCACCAGCATTGTGAAGGATGTAATCCAGACCTTTGTACCCGAAGTAGATACAAAGGGTTTGGTGGACAGGACTGTGGGACAGCCAGAACCACTGAAGATCAGCCGTCTGGTGCCATTATTTTAGGTTCGTGGCTGTGTTTCTTTCCACAGCTACAGCTCTCCCTCCTTTCCTTCTTTCACTCAGCACCGTTTGGGTCTGTTAGGCTTGAAGCCAGTGCTTGCTGTCCTCGATGCCATGGTGGTGCAAAGGGAAAGCCTCGAGAGAGGTGCCTGAAGTATTTTATTTTTGAGATTACTGCAAAGATACTTGAAAGGAATTGAGAAAAAATAGGGAAGAACTTTTGAACTCGAAGCTTTTCAGCAGATCCATTTTTCTGATTCTTTTCCCCCGTTATGATCCCCAGAGCAGACAAGGGCCAGGGAGTCTCCTCACCCCTCATTCCCACCCTGCCAATGGAGCAGTTTGCTCTGGACCTGCTTCACTCTTGGAGGGGAAAGGGCCCAGAAAGACAGCTAGTGTCATTTGGAAGTAGAGCAGTGCCGAAAGGAGATGTTAGGCAGAGCCAGGCACACCATTTACCAAAATAATTCTCCCCAGACACCCTTGTGCGTAATTCAGGCCGAGGAACTGGTGACGCTGGGGATGTGCCACAGCACTGTGCAGCCCCGTCTTACTGCTCAGGTGCCACCGAAACCGCCAGGAGGCACATCTGGGTTGATGCTCATCATCAGAGAGCTGGGGACCTCCAGAGGTGGAGCTGGCTTGGATGCTGCTCCACACTGAGTGTTGCCTGCTGGAGAAGTGTCCTCTGGTAGGGTGATACCAGCTGCTGCTTTGGCCCCGAGTCACGCCAGGATACAGCCCTGGGGCTCTGATCTTGAAGTTATTTTTTCTGCCACATGCTTGCTCTTTGCCTGTGCAAAACAGAGGCAGCCCTTACCCACCTCTGCAGTGCTGTGCACATGAATCCATTAAAGCCTCCGCAGTGCTCCGATACTCCGGAGCTGAAGGACCTATCAGTACCTTGCTAAAATGGCTTTGCTAATCCCCACTGTTCACAAAGGAATCAGCAACGGTCCCTGAGGGACCCTTTTGTTCTGCTGTCAAGGCCTGGGCTTCTTAGCTGAGTCTAACAACCCTGAATGCTTTTGCAGAAAAGCTCCCTGTGCATTATTTATTATTGTCAGGATTGTTACACTTAATAGTCACACTCACCTGCCCACCGCGCTGCAAGGTGATATGATGCCTTCGCAGCTCTGGTGCTGCTGACACACGGCCCTGTCCTGCAGCAGTAGAGGGGTTAGTATGAGCGTGGCAAGGTCATGGTGGATCAGGGTCAGTCTTGGCCAAAGAGAAGGTCCAGGTGCCTACACAACGAGGGGTGCTGCAGCCAGCGCTGCTTTAGGAGGGAAGTGAAGGACAGCGTTCAGCGAGGCCGCAGGGGGACAGTGAGGAGGGAGGAGAGAGCATCTCCTCCTAAGCATCTTCCACAGCATGGCAGAGTGCTCTGTCTGAAGGCCAGCAAGGAATCCTGTCTCTACAGCAAGCTTGGGAGGTGCAAGGAAAGAGGGCGAGCAAAGGAAGAGTAGAGATGGATTTAGGACTTCACCTGTGACGAAGACTGAGGAACTTCGAGGAATTTCAAGGGGCACAGCCTCCCTCCCCCAGAAGCCTTATGAATGTTGAGGATGAATGGCAAACTCCTCCTGAGGGCCTCCCAGCTCATGTGGAAACAGAGCTTAGGGGCACAACAAGCTCACAAACCTCCTGCAGCCCTGCACAGCCACGCAAACCCATGGGACTTTCAGGAAAAGTCCTACCCATCCCTTGTTTCAGAGGGGAAGGGGGTCTGGCCCTGGGGACTTCTCCTTTCTTGGAGAGGAGCTGCAAGGCTGGGCTGCCCTTGGAGGATGGGTGGGTGGAGGGATGCCTGGTGCGGATGCCTGTGACACTAGCCTCATGTGGTGCTCCCACCAGGGTCTCTGTGCTGTGCACCAGGCAGTCACCATCTGGTCCCCACCACTCACAGTGGCCACAGCCAGCCAGACAAGGGACACCCCGGGGGGGAACATCAAGAGCAGAATGTGGGAGAGGAAAGAGGGACAGGGAGGTGATGGAGGAGAGGAAGAAGATGCAGAGAAGAGGAGGAAGAAGGGAAAGCAGGGAGCAGAGTGAGAATACACACCGGAATCCAGAATTGGTTTTTCCTCCCAGAAGCCGCCCAGTTTTAGCAAAGTCCTTTTCTGTCTTTAATGAATTCTGGCTCCCTTCCCCCTGCCGACCCCAGAGAAGATGGAACATTTCCAAGAGCAGGAGGGAGGGAGCAGCAAGAGGGGCTTGGAAATAAAATTTAAAGGGAAGGGGGGAAAAAAAACCACAAAAAAGAGACTCCTCTTTAAAAGTCACTTTGCATCCCCTCCCCGAGCGGGAAGGGAGCACGGGTCATGTCAGAGCCCTCCGCCGATGTGCCTTGCCTTTGCCGCTTTGCTAATGACACTGGAAATATGCTAAGGAGCTGGCTGCGAGGGGCTTTTCTAATGCGGTCACTTCCTGGGACCTCAAAGAGGCTTTAATTGCAGGGCCGCGGAGACGGCAGGTGTGCTTGTCATGTCTAATCAGCGCGCTGGGCGCACTGGGCTGCCTGCGCCAAGAAAGAGGGTTTCTGGTGCTCCCCCTCCCCGCCTCGCCCTTGTACCCCCCAACTTTTCAACCATTGCACACCTGTCAAAATGATTATGGGAATGAGACTCCATCATGGGCAGAAAGAACAGATTTGAAGGAAATCCTCTTTCTCCCTCACTCTCGCCCTTTCTTTTTTGTGTGTTTTTTTATTCTTTTGCTCACGTTCACTCAGCTCAAGAGGGATTAAGAGAAGGGGGGTGAAAAAAAAAATTCCCCCTGGTAAATGGATCCTAAACATTCATTGTTGTCGGTGGGTTTTTTTCCCTGGTACATTCTGGAGTCGTAGCAAGGTTTCCACGCTAGGAGCTCATGGATAAAGCTGTAATGTAGCAAATGAGAGGCAGCCCCTGTGAGAAACACCAGCCTCCCTGTACATTGCATCTCTTGCACGCGCACAAATGCCCACATGTTCCGCAATACAGAAGCCCAGCACTTGCACAGACACAAAAATATAGTGCACAGCTGAAATCAGTCATGTCCCTGTCTCCCCATGGCTTGAAAAGCAGCACTCAAAGGCACAAGCACATGCACACAACCACCTTCATACAAACATACACATCCTCAGTGCACCAGCACACATGGATGCAGGACCACAAACCTCTATTCACATATATTGGACCTGGTGATCTTAAAGGTCTTTTCCAACCTAAATGCTTCTATGACACTGCACAGAGTCTTTCCCCCGTTACAAGTGCAGAGTCCAACTCAGCCCCACATGCATATACATGTACCTGCCACTAAGCAGCTTTCCTCACACTTTGGTGATTTTAACGCAAGTGGATGACACTCCTTCATTAAATTCCTTGCTAAGTAGCAATTAGTAGTGAACAAAACATATAAACGCAGCATCGATCTGTGCAACCTGCAGCAAATGCTGCACTGGTGGTTGCAGAGGCAGATCTGACTCAGAGGCTGGGTTGCTCCTTGTCATGCACGGACATCAGAAAACCAGTGGGACAGTTTATAAATTAAAATGTGCGTTAGAATAAATTGTGGTCACCCACACCGGCCTTTTTACTGAATCAGTCTTCTTCTGGCCACCCGCACAGGACAGTCTGAGAGACACCAGCCGGGATGCAGCCATCCGTTGAGATGCCAGCCTGCTGCAGATGGACAGCTGTCGCTGCAGATGAATGGAGAAGTGTCGAGCTCTTCTGACATGCCTCCGGGGGGGTGATGTGGTGGGGGTGTGTGTTATAAAACCCCCTCTAAGAATTGCACCAGTTCTGTCGCCACTCGGCTAACCTTTTAGCACAGGAGTTGAGCGATGTTTGTGCTGCCCAGGTGATGGGACCTGCTTCTAAAACTGCAAATAAAGAAATCCCACAGGGAAGCAAGGCAGAGGTTGGGAGGAGAAGCAGGAGTTGTTGTACAGGTTGTAACATGGTACCAAGTAAGGTGGGGGAGCTGCACTATATGTATATTTTATAGTACATGGAAAGTGACTTTTAAAGCATCTCCAGTGATGTTATGATGGCAGCTGAGCCCAAAGCTGCTCTGAATCTCAGTGAGTCTTATCTTGGGTTGTTTGGAAATAAACTGGTTTATTCTGCCTGCCTCCCCCGATTTCTCCATCCCCTCCTCTCTTTGCCTCCCATGCCTCTGCCACCTCTGTTTGCTGCCTCTTTCCTTCCAGCCTTCTGCTTTGCTCTACAGAGTCATCTCTCCCTCTGCTCCGACCTGCTGGATCTCATCTCTTGCCACTGCTCTTCTTCTGTACCTCCGACACAAACATGCTACACTCGCTGTCTCCCTGTGCTTGGGAAGCATCAGCCAGTGGTGCTGCTCTTGCCGTATGCCTGCAGCTCCCGGGTTCCCAGGCACAGTTGCCTTGAGGCAGAAGGAAGCCTTCAGCAAGATTTAGCAGCAAGCCTCCAAATTATTCTTAGTGGAGGAAATGTTCCCTGCTTCGTTCCCCTCTTCCACATGGCAGCCACGCCACCACCTCACAGCCATTGATGTGCACAGGTGCTCGGTAGCTTTACTCCACAGAATAATTCAGGCTGGAAGGAACCTCACAAGGTCTCTAGTCCAAACTCTTGCTTGAATTAGGGTCAGCTATAACCCTCAGGGCTTGATCCGGTCCGGCACTGAGTGATTGCCCAGCTTCTCTGGGGAACCTTATGGTGATTTTTATTTATTTTTTAAACTTATATCCAGTCTGAATTTCTTTTATTTCATCTTATGCCCACTGTCTTTCATCCTCCTACCACACACCACTCTGAAGAGCCTGGCCCCATCTTTTTGATGACCTCTGTAGATGTGAGAAAGCTGCTGTCAGTAGGATGGCAGCTGCTGAGCTGGCTGAAGCTGTCTGTCCCCCAAGCTGAGCAAGACCAGCTCCCTTAACCTCTCCTCAGAGAGCAGGTGCTTCAGCTCCCAAACCTCCTGGTGGTCCTCCACGGAACTCGGTTCAGTTTGCTGTCTTTCCCTGGAGGGTCTTTCGAGTGTCCTTTTTGTTCTGGAAGGTCTAATGAGTGCTGAGTAAAGAGGCATAAGCACTTCCCTCAGTCTGCTGGCCACGCTGCTTTTCATACAGCCTGGGCACACTGATGGCTCATGTCCAGCTGCCACCCACCAGGACCCCAGGACATTTCCAGCAGTGCCAGTCACTCCCCAGCCTGTGCTGCTGCAGGGCTTGCTTCCCTCCTGGGGCAGGACTTTGCATATGTTCTTATTCCTCTGACTTGTATATCACCAACACTGAGGCGCACAACATGTCCTGATGATGTGTCCTAGGATGCCAGCTGTCACTCACATTGGTGACAGGATATTTTGACTGATCTCTGCAGCAGCCTTCACTTCCCCCGCTGTGCACACTCCACAGCTATAACTTATACCACTCCAGCAAGGCATTTCCTTTCTGCTGTGGGTACTTGCTGTACCTGATCAGCTCATCTCTGCAATCTCTTTGATGATCCAGACAGAATACTGGAAGCCCAGTCCTTATGTTTTCTAATCATTCCTGTGGCTTTTCCTGAGTGCTTTCCAGTGCAGCAGCAGCTCCTGCTGCTCTTACACTCCCCTCTCAGCCACAGCAGTACCAGTGCCAACCCAGTATCCCCCACCTTCTCAGGAGCAGAATCATGTGGCACATCCTTCTTTCCATCCTTCAGATGATGAGCTTGCTCCAGAGCAAAGGGAGAGGATGATGTCACATTCAGATATTTATAATGAAGGAGTCTTCAATGCCCCACAGCCCTACTGTGCTAGGCTGAAAGGTACATGGAGGAAGAAAAAAATTACATCTCAAAAGTTTTTTAAATCCTAAATTTCTCTTAGGGTGCTTGGTCTTGCTAAATTAATAAGCAAGAGATGTAGGAGATGAGACAGAAAATCCCATTCACCACCAGCAGGAGAAGGAAATGATGGCTAATGGTCACCCAGGAGCTCTTCAGAAGTCATGGAGAGCAGACCTTGCTTTCCCCAGCCCTACCCTTCTCAGTGGCTTTTCGTGTTGATTGGGGAAAGCATTTCCGGGGGAAAAGAGCAGAGGGCTTCTGATGAGAAGCCATGACCACAGCTTTTGGCACATTTCAATGCTTGGTGGACCAATAATAGCCTTAAACACATGTTCAGACATCTGGAGAGTCCAGGTCTCCATTTAACCCCACATCTCTTACCAAACTCAGGAGCATGAAAGAAAGAGGAAGAGCAGAATCTCCCCACGCAGAAGACACCCCTGGCAAGCAGAAATGGACGAAAGAAAGAGAAAACACAAGCGAATGAGTGAGGATAGAAAAGCTCATTTTGTCTATTGAAAAGATTCTGTTTAATAAAAAATTGATGACATTTTAGTCTCCGAGATAGGCCTGTTCCCCTTCAAAATGAATCCCATCACTCTATTTTTCATCTCACTTAGCTCTTTTCTGATAATCAATCAGGCATTTTCTCCGTCTCCCCCACATCGGGGGATCCACCAGGGACTCCTGCACGTGGCCCCTTTTGAAGCGGGTGCAACTCAACGTGGGAAGGAAGGGTTAGTGCTAAATAAATAAAAAACAAACTAACTAAACTCTTTTTTTGTTTTATTCCTATAAGGAATAATGCAAAGGATTTCAAAGAAGAGGGGGAAGGATCGTTAAAGCAAAGAGAACAAACAGTCCAAGCTTCATCCTGAGGGCACAGGCGCTTCGGAAATCACCCGGGTCGGCTGGTGGCTGGCCAAGTCCCTCACGTACACACTTTATGTCCTGGTAAGACACTTCTTAATGAATCAGACTTCTCCAGTGAGGGTGGAATAAAAAGTGACTTCTGACTTCTGACCCAAAAGACTAGGGTTTTGTGGTGCCTGCAGCGGAGCTATGGCAGGGGTAAGACAAGGGAGAAGTCTTGGAAGTGGGAAACACCATCTTCTCCATCAGTCCGGCTGCCCTAATGTCACTGGAAGGGCTCCAACTCCTTCCATGGAGACTAGCTTAAATTTGTGTCCTTTCATGGGATGTGCTGGGGGAGGGTACAGCTGTGGAAATCAGGATTGAAGAAATCAGGCCGGATTGCCATGGCTTTTTAGCAGTTTATCTCATTTCTTCTTTAACTAGTGGAAAAAAATACCTCACTATACAAGATCTTTGACTGGATTATTCCTCTCCGGATTTCCAGTAAAATTGTCCAACATTTTTCATTGTTTTTCACACTGTTTTAAACTAATGTTCTTTTTTATTTTTTCAGACCTTTCTTTTTATGTGTTTTTTTTTTTGTTTGTTTGTTTCCAATGAGACTTTCCTTTTCTCAAATCTTCTGTTTTCTACAGGAAAATCAGAGGGGGAAAAATTACCGGAGATACCACTCAGAAGTTTTGGGGTTTCTTTTGTTGGTCTATAAAATCACACCCCTCTTCTTCAGAACCACGCATGGCCCTGGAAAGGGCAAGCACTTTGCAGAGGGTGGCCCTCAGATTAACAGCGTGAGATTTTGACAGAAAAGGCGATATTTGAAAAGCACAGCTAACGTTTTTCAGGTTCACATACTCACAACTCATTTTCTCAAGATAATCTCAGGCCGTCTGTGCAGAAAACATCTCTCGAGAATCCTTAATTAGCTGTTACTGGAGAGGACATAATTTCTGGGTCCTTGTTCAGATTTTCAGGCAACATTAAAGTCCTTCATTTAGTGTCCAGCAGTCGCCAAGACACCGAGGGAGTGTTAACAAATTAGCAGCTTCTTCTCTCTATGGTTCGCCTGGGCTGTGTATGGGTCTCTGGCATATTCCAGCAAACCGGATTTGGAGCTGCAGCCTGCTGCTCCCCAGGCAGGGGCTGAAACAGGCAGAACGGCTGTTTTGGGGTGCACATCTCAGCTTTTGTTACGTCTCCTGCACAGAGAACTGCACAGTTCCAGGGGTAAGTGGTATCAATATTCATATGATTTTTGTGTGAAGGCTTCTGTGGAACATAGAGACATTTCAATAGAGTGTTCTCCTTAGGAACATGAGAAATGGATAATTACATAAAACATGGGAAATTCACCCTAGTGGATTACTGTCTGGCTGGTTCAGCCTATTACTTCTCAGCCCATCAGATAGCTTTGGCCTGTAGATATTCCGGATTTTGCAAGGTAGCTAAATCCTAGGGAAACTAAGGAATACCGGCATGCATCCAGGTCACCCAGCAAGTCAGTGACAAAGGTAAGAGCTGAGCCCACATCGCCAGAGTCCTATTTCAATGGGCTTTATTGAGGTGAGCTAGCTCATTCATCTTGACGGATGCAAGCCCTCAGTGAAAATGAACATGGACTCCCAAGATCTGGTCCTACAAATTGATTTATGTTGATATGCCATCCTCTTGTTAACGTATGTCTTGTTCTTGCTATGCTGGCTGGATTAACCAGACCCCTCTGGGAAGTTCTGTTTTCATTCACTGGAGTAAAAAGTCAACAGGGTGTTACTGGACATGTTCAGTAAAGGCACACACCAAGGCACACAAGGTGCTCTGTCCAGTCCTCACCTCACTCTGTGCCATCTGATTTATTTAAAAGCAGCTTGGGAAATATCTTTAGCAAATACCTTTCCCCAAACTATACCTCTCAGCCATTCAGCTGAAAGATAGTGTAGATCATGCATGTCATTCTTTCTTTAAAATTTTAATCATAGCTATCAAAAAGCAGGAGCTTAGACAACTAAAAAAAAAAGCCATCAGCTCCAGTTATTTCCTTAGCTAGATCTCTAGCTCGTCTGATCTGATCCTAGGGATGTTCACTTGGATGTTCTTCTTTGCAAACAGCATCATTAAAATGCCAAAAGACTGGATAAAGGTATTTAGCAGAGCATGAAGCTGTGCAGCAAGTATCCCTTGCTCTGAGACTGTTCTGCTGGGAGCAGCTACTGGCTCCAGACAACTCAGCCTGTCTCCTGTCGAGGTATCAGAGGGTGAAAGAACTGCACGTTGATCACGAGACTCAGTGGGGCATCCTGAAGCCAGGGTCCTGGTGGCTGGAAAGCTGGTGTTTGTGGGGCAGCTCTCAGCTTGGAACGGCCCATGGGCAGGGTTATGGCAACCTGGTTATTAGGTGCAAGAGGAGAGGCAGGGGGAGCCTGCTGTTATACCACCGGCTGATGGATCTGTTGGAGACACTGAGAACAGCTGGGGTTGTGGGCAGAGCAGCCCAAGCACGGGAGACTGTGATGTTTAAGTTAAGCCATGATATGACCTGGCCTATAAACTTCAAGCCACTGCCCCTCACACTCCTCACATCTCCCAGGCTTGCACTCGGAGCTATAGGTGCAAGCCATAGGAGGCTCCACGTCAAGGTCTGGAGCGTTTCAGAAGGAAAAAGTGCCTGGAAAGGACTTTCCATCTGCTCTGGGGGCAAAAACAGGGAAAGGGCTAAGAGAAGAGGCCAGACACAGATGCAAAGAGAGGACAGTCCACGAGGGCAAGGTCTGTTTTCTGCACCAAAAAGCAGTTCTGCAAGCTTAGCCTAATTGCAGAGGTGTTGGCAGCATGTCAGTGCTGTAGAAAATCAGGAGAGGTTAAGATCATGTTAATTTGTACACACACAGGGGGATCGGGAGGCCTGGAAGCAGGGGAGGGAGAGAGGGTGAGTGGATGAAAAGAGGAGGAGGAGGAAGAAGACTTGCACACGAAAATGTTGGGTTTATGTGCGTGGGGGGGTCCATTTCCAAAGCAAGAATACAAATGATCCCAACAAAGCCCAAGCTGTCCTGAAACCCTGTAGCCAATTAGTGCACATCAATATTTAATCAGATCTCGCTATTGTGCAGCCTGGACTGTGCTACCCCAGCCCCTGCCACACTCACTCTTTCCCATCACAGACACACTGTTATGACACATAATGATATTGTCGATGAATAATTTAGAGCAGTTTTTCTCCTCTTCTCTCTGTGTGTCTCTCTCTCCCCATGCCCTTATTAGCAAAAAATGTGGAACAACTTCTGGGAGGAGGCGAGGAAGGAGCTACTTCCGTAACATTGCTCAAGGACCAGCCCGGCCTCCTGCCTTCCTCAGGCATCCATAAGCCAGTGATTAACGCTCCCAGGATGGGTTGGAGGTGACCTTCCCTTAGTGGAGAGACTGGCAATAAGCTAAGTGGGAAGGTGGACCTGGAAAATCTTGCTGAAGCTGTGAAATGACTTAGATGGAATCATCTTAAATGCCAGGCGTCATGACCAGCAGGGAAAGCACCAGCCAAATGTGACAGAAGACATCCCAGGAAATGTCCCTGTGCCTAAAGAGGTGAAAGGGAAAGGTTCAGTCTTCAGCACCTTGGCTCTGGCACTATGGGAAAGCAAGGTCTGTCGGGGGATGCAGTGGGCAGCACTGGCAAAGATTAAACTTCAGTCCATGGTTTCACGGGTAGAGCTCCACCATGCAGACACTTGTGTGCAAACTGTTGGTGATTCTTTCAACGCCTTCATTATCCATTTGTATTTGGATGAAGCATACAGGATGTCCATCCCCTCTTTACATGTGATACCCATCAGGTCAGCTGTGGCCAGGCACTATTCACATGCAGAGTGGGATGGACCAGCGAAGCCATATGGTATGTTGAGGTCTTATAGACACCAGTGTGAGCAGTCACTTTGCTTGAATTGCAGGACATGGAGCAGGGTTGCTGGGGATGCTGTGGTGGGAAGTGCTCCATGGAGGTTCGTGGTCTTTTCTGTGTGGTCAGTGAAGGGGTGTCCTCTTGCAGGTGTAGGCACAGCCCTCCCCTGCATCGTGATGGGGCCAGGGAGTGTTGAGCTGTACCTGCATCCCCACCAGGCTGAGCTGTGCCTCCATCCCCACCAGGCTGAGCTGTACCTCCATTCCTGTTAACCTAAGGGTTAATCTGTTACAGCTGACTGATCCTTGTGCTGATCCTTCAGTAAAATTATGGGGCAAATGGTGGCTGGAAGCACAGATCTTAGAAATTACTGTTTTTTCTTCTGAATCTAATCAGGAAGCCATTGAATCTTAACTGTTTTTCTGCTAGCTCCACACTCTTTCCAGACCTGGCCTCCCATCAATACCTTTTGACCTCATGTCTGCCAGTCTCTGACTTTCCTGTTAGTAACCTCTGAACCTGTTGATGGCAGTCATGTTGTTGGGGTGAGGAGTCTTAAGGATTATAATGTTCCTACTACAGAATATAAGTGAATATAGAAGAGAGGAGTTGAATTAACTCCTGCATCATGGGAAACACTGAGTAGGATGAGTAATGTAACTCCTGGTTGTCAAGTCCAGCATGGATGACAAGGGAAGAAATAATTATCTCTACCAGTGTTTCTTACAAGAATTGCAAAAGGTCTTCTCCCAGCATTTTTGTGACAAAAAAAAAAAAAAAAAAAAAAAAAGAGAGATTCTGTTTGGGTAAAATTATTTTGGGGAAAGAAATGCTTGTCCTGATTTCAAGCACTGGACTGTAGGAAATTCAGTTATCTTCCGACATGGGTCTCCAATATAGAGCAAACATCCATGGTCAATAATTCAGACTCCCTGTCCATGCCTGACTTGCTTACCAGATTTTTTGATGCCACTGTGAGCTCAAGTTAACTGCTCTGTCCTGCACGTACGGATTAATACCAGACTGCTGCTCTTGCTGGGACTGAAAACTCAGGAGTGGGGCTGCAGAGTGTCTGTTGCATGACCTGCATGTTGGTGGTCCTCCAAAGTTTTCCACAGTTTTACAATAGATGACGGACTGGTAGCTTCAGGTCTTGAGTTTCCAGATCTAAAGAATGCTTTCTTCAGAAACTGAACTTGACTGGAGCTGTGCTGTTTGAAAAGAAAAACCAGAACCAGCCTATCCTTCTTGAGATAAGGCAACCCTGAGATGAGTAAGCTCTCCCACAGGTCACCTAGCAGGACTTTGGAGAGGTTTGATTTCCAAAGCCTGGAGAACTCGGAGGTTTGGACCCCCAAGCCCCAGGGAAGTGTGGTGGGCACAGCGTGACCCCAGGGCTGCCTGCTCACTTGGGTAACTGCTGGCTGCGGGGCAGAGCCAGGCAATTCACAATGCTGTTGGAGTAAGGGATGACACAGATGGAGTAGGATCTCCAAAGACCTTGTGAAATTCTTTTCCTGCTTGTAGAGACTTAGCACAGAAACCCTTGGTAGGGATGAAAGCCTAGTTAAGCTTTGCAGGCAGAGTGCTGAGGGAAATGGTTAAGGATATTTCTTGCTGTGCGCTGTCCCAACGTGCAGATGGTAACTGCAGTCCCTGTGCCTCGGTTGGGCACTTTCTAGTATTTCGTTTGCATGCTCCAAGCTAAGCAAAGCTGATGTCTTGTTACATGTGCGAGGTTTCGTCTCGTTCTAGATTTGCATGCGGTGCTGGAACAAACCCAACAACTCTCTGTCCACTCCTCCACGTCACCAGCACAGCATCAAAGATCCTCCGTCCTGTCTTGAAATCATTACTATTGGCAAAATAATTGCAACAACAGAACTACTAAAAGCCCTGTTTGCACTCCTTTCATCTCGGCTCAGCCAAGATCTAGCCAGCCTTCATAATATGTACTTTTAAAAGGGAAGAGGAAGAAGGGGAAGAAATCGTATCCCTACCCTCATCTTTACCAGGGCATCATTGGCTATTGTCATGCTATAAAGCACAACATTATTTGAGTTTAGGGGGATTTTTTTTGTGTGTGTTTGTTTCTAAAGCAATGAGTGTCAAAGTTGATTATTGATTGAGACTGGGGGATCTGAGAACTGCATGAGGAAAACTGCCTGATTATTCAAGCCCCTTTCTCTCTTCTTTTCCTTTCTTTCCTTTGCACTACGATTGCATTGATCGACCCTGTCTTCATTATCTTCCCTTCTCCTTTCTCTCTTCTGGCCCCTACTGGGGATTCCTGATTAAACTATGGCAGGGCTCAATTGATCCTCCGCAATTCACTCGCTCCTCGCAAGGAGGAAAAACTGCACCGCTGCATAATTCAAAAAGCAAACACAGAGAGGAGAGGGAGA
This sequence comes from Ibycter americanus, assembly GCA_035590275.1. Classification (NCBI taxonomy): domain Eukaryota; kingdom Metazoa; phylum Chordata; class Aves; order Falconiformes; family Falconidae; genus Ibycter; species Ibycter americanus. The sequence goes on along the minus strand of JAVJGI010000037.1, from coordinate 1,141,165 downwards.
GAGGAAAAATCAATACAGCTACAACTGATCCTGCAGATAAATGAAGCAGCGAGTGCTGACGAGAAGGAGGATCCCTGGCAGTGGCACGGCTGAGCCCAGAGAAAGTTCAGCAACTCGGAGATGGGCTCAGGTGAAGATGGACCAGCTCAAAGCCCTTTTGGAGGGGGGCAGGAAGGAAAAAGGGCCCTTGCCTCACTCAGCAAACAACCTGGGGTGAAGGAAAGCCCAGGGATGAGCAGGAGAGACCCTCTGTGCCCACCCTGCTGTGCTGGCTTCACAGCAGACTCCTTGCTCCCTGCCAGGGATGATTTAGGGAGTGCAGCTCAGACTGCACCTGGTAGAAATGTCCTCTTGCTCCTCTCCCTTGTTGTCTCCTGAACCTTCAGGGCTCCTCCTGCCTCCTTTCCAGCCCGAGCTGGGCTGTTTCCATGCTGCACCCCATAACCAGGGCAGTTTTCTTGCCAGACTGCTGCTCCAGTGAGAAGGCTTTGACCTCCACACGCTGAAAAGGCTGCAATGTGGGAAACAAAACGGGAACAGAGGCTCCTCTGCCTCTCCAGATTCACAGGGGAGCCTCCAGGCTGTGAAACCTCAGTCGAGCCCTGAACCCCGAGGCAGAGCATCGCCACACAGCTGAGACAGCATGGCAGTCCTGCTCTGAGGGTCACCTGTTGCACTGCGTGGGCAGTGACTCCTCAGCAGGCAATGGCCATGCAGGCTTGTCCCGGCAACCGAGGATATAAACCCACTAGGAACAGAACAAAACATTAAAAAAAAAACACCAAAAACCCAAATCAAAGGCTACAGTTTGCCTTCTGCAGAGAGAAGGTGGGCTGACTCCAGGGCTGGTTGCTGTCTGATAGCCTGGTGGGAAAACCAAGCATTTTTTCTCCTTGTCTGGGTGGTGAGGAGGCAAAGGACTGGACTCCCTGTAAGGGGTGTGCTGGGCAGGTGAGCACAGGAGGTCTGTGTTGCACTAGAGGCAGTCTCCCATCACCCTTCCCATGTATCCTGTGTAGCAGAAATAAGGGGAATCAGAAAATCAGGGGGATGACATCTCTTGGATGGTCTGCCAAGAACAGCCACTAAGGGATGGCATCTAGCGGTACTGCTGCCCTGGCTGCACGGCCAATGTCCTTGGTGACTTCTCCAGCCTCTTCCTTCCATGCATGTTATGCCTGCTGTTTAAACTGGCCAGGAACAGGTCCCAGACAAGCCTTCAAAAAGTATATCCAGAAGTCTGCAAAATGTTTTGGGTTTTTTTTCCACTGGCCGAACTTTGACTCTACCTCTGGCACTGAGAAAGGGTGGCTGACTCTCCTGGGGAGGAGCATGCTGGCTTCTGCGCTGCTGAGCACTGCCAAAGGGACTGGCAATAATAGGAACATAGAATTGTTTAGGTTGGAAAAGACCTTTAAGATCATTGAGTCCAACTGTTAACCCAGCAGCTCCAAACCCACCACTATACCACATCCCCAGGTGCCACATCTACACGTCTGTTAAATGCCCCCAGGGATGGCGACTCCACCACTTCCCCAGGCAGCCTGTTACGGTGCTGAACAACCCTTTCAGTGAAGAAATTTTTCAATGGCCAAGAGTTTCAGATGTTGGCAAGGGGAAGACAAAATAGGAGATGCACTCCCATCCCTGGAGAGGGGGTCTTCCCAGTGCCCCCAGTTCACCACCTCTGTTCCTCTATCTGAGAGCACATGGCAGTGTATTGCACAAAGGATAAAGTGGGAGAATTGAACTGCCTGGGCTTGAAATCAAAGCCTGCGTGAGAATGACGGGATAAAGGGCGTTGCAGCCAAAGCCCTGCCTGAACAACCAGGAATTTGGGTACATTCACTCTCTGCAGGTGAATTTTGCAGCTGGGCCATCCAGTCTTGTCCTTAAGAAGCTTAGCAAATACCTTGAGCACAGAGATATAATATATTAAATGACAAAAAAAAAAAAAAAAGGAATGTCTGGGCTACATACACAGTCCTGTTGAGCATCTAAAAATGACGTAGTGAGAAAATCCATGCTTGTACCATTGCATTGTCATTGTCAGGCAGTGCCCAGCCCTTTCCTGGCTTGTAATGCATCCCCAGAAAGCCCCTAAGCTGGTGTCTCACAAGTACAGGGAGCTTTGCTGAGCTGCACTGAGGTTTTCTGCAGCCAGGAGAGAGAAAAGGCTTTTAAAACAATATTGCTCTGTATTTTAAAATGATTTAAGAACCCAAAGAACAGCCCAGCACTGGGTTTGCCAGCAGAGGGGATAGATTGTTCTTTTAAAAGCTTTTAAACGCATGTGATAGAAAGGGGAAATACAGCTGCCTCACTGATAGATATTGCTGTGGTACCAGCTTCCAAGCTGCCCACACACCACTTTAATTCTTCTTTTATTTGGAGCTGAAAGACACCTTTGTTCCATGGTGGGATCCCAGGTGGACCAGACACCCAGGAGAGGGATTTCAAAAGAATGTGGGGGGTGATAAGAGACAGTGGGAAGATATTAGAGCTCCTCAGTCATCCAGGTGCCTGAATGAATCCACCTGAAATGCTACGGCTATTCAGAATCTAACTCCCTTGCAGAAATCTTGCCTTTACCATTGTCCTCAGACGGTCAAGGTGAGGTCCTCCATTCCGGAGTTCCCAGCAGAAACACAAAGCCATTTCTCTTTGCAGACACGTTTGTGCTCCCACGCTGCACCCAGCCAAGACACAAATGAAGGATGCTCAGTCAGTGCTGCTGAGGGAGCCTGGAGCCAGCTGCCCCCTGGGAGGCTGGGGAAAGGACAGGCACCCCAGTGCAGGACATCTTGGCAGCCTGCAGTGTTCAGACTCAGTTTCCTCCTCACTCTTCCCTTTGCCCTCAGAGCACTGCTGGCTGTGAAGCACTGGAACAACACCTCCAAGACTGCTTTTCTTCATCGCTCTGGAGCAAAGCTTGGATGAGTCTGTCTCCCAGCAATAAAATGATGAGGGCCATCCTCTGTGCCCAGGACTCTGACTCCAGGTGCACCATGTTGGTGCAGTCTGCAATGCTACCCTGAAACATCTTCCTGGTTACTCTGTGCCAAGCACTTCGCACTGCATAATATCCAATTTTCTGCTCTGCTAAAACTTGCGGCACGGATCTAGACACCCTCCATTTGGTTTTCCCCTGTGTCTCTGGAAAACCTGTGCACATCCCAGCTGTTCTCTCACATTAGAGCCATCCGCATCTCATGTGCTGTTGGCTTAAGGCTGTTTGCACTTCTCCTAGGTCTAACAAAACAGCAGTGGTTCTGACCCTTCTGGCCTTAGAAACTGTTTGATGTGTGGAAAGGGACAATCACAAGTCCTCAGCAAAGAGAAATAATCTGATTCCTAGACAAAGCCTAACTATGGCTCTGTGCACTTCTTGGTGTGGCTCATCGAGCCTTGTATTTTGGTTCACTACAAATTCCCATCCATCCCCAATGGACTCAGATGGCATGCGAAGAGTGGAAAGAAATTGTAGACTTGGAGGCAAGGTCCAAATTCTGGCAATTATTTGTGTTCCTGAGATCCGCTTGGCCACCTGCCCACCATCAGTAGTCACGAAGATTCGGTGCCAGGTCTGGAGCATAAATGGCTCCTAAGAGTCCTGGTCAAGGCTCCTGCGAACCATTACGCTACTCTGTCCACACAGGAGTGCGTCCTTTAAATGGCAGCAATCCTTGTGCCTTTCCCTACATTAAATTTCTTGTATGCTGTGCACTCCCTCTGTCTTTCTGCCCTCCAGGGATGGCTTTTGTCTTCTGCCGATGTGCTACGTGTCTCAACTTTTGTCATCCCTCAGATTGCCTGAGGCAGTGGAGGTGACCTTGTTGCTGAGCTTTTGTTTCCCTTTTACATAGGAAGCTTCTTCCTCCTTTGAGCCGCTCGTCACCGTGCTGTGAAGCTGGTTTTCCCATCTTGTCAGAACAAGTCTCGCTCAAGCAGGATTTGGCCATGAAAGACACCAGTGAGAGGGTGTTGTAGCTCATGCGATCAGCATCCACCACCTGGTCTGCCTGCCCTGGATCTGTCTTGAAGATGGAGAAAGTAAGCCATGGCCTGCTGTACCTGAGCCCAGCTCCAGGAGCAGCACGTATCCCCCTCCCAAACATCCACCTGCCTCCAGCTCACACACTTCTCATCAGGTGCTTTCTGCCCTGAAGCCCCTGAGGTGGGCTACAGAGGACAAAACAGGTGGGTGAGGGTGAGTTGTTACAGCAGAAGGAGAAGGGTTGAGAGGTATAGGGTATTGGACCGTTATAGAAGAAGAGTGCGAGGATTTGTGGCCAGCATATGCCACAGGGTTACCAAGGATGAAGGATGGCAGCTTAATTGCTTTAAACACCATTGTGTACCTCTGGCTGTCTTTATTACCTCTGTCTGTACCTCTCCTCACTCTTTTAGGTCCTATTTGAGAACAGGGTTGAAGCACTGAAGTTGCTTCAAGGAAATAAAAAATACACAAATGAGCTGGCGATCACAGGCCTACCTAGGGTGTAGACGTTCCTGGTATTCTCTACTGATGCGTGTGTTGATGCGTGAGAGGTGATCAACAGAGCACTGGCCCATCTTCTGGCTATGCCAAGACTGATGCCTTGCGGTCAACGATGACAAATGGTCCGAACAGATGGATGGAGTGGCTCACCTATGCTCATGGGCAAGAGTAGTTCATTTTTATGCCATCAACAATCTGGGCAGTGCCCTGGCCCTAACCTTTTCTAAACAGCTCCCAGGATAACACCACTCTTTCTTGGAGCATGGTGGTAACTCACTTGCTCCTCAGTTTTGCCTGAGTGTGGAGGCTGGTGAGGGGAGGCAGCTGTAATGCAATTCATGGGGACTGCTGGGACCAGGATGGTTTGGAAAGCCCACAGGGTGCCCCAGGGAGCTGCTAGATCTGTGTCACTAGAGGAGACTTACACCATTTCTGAGAACAGCAAGTACCATTATTCTCCCTAGACCTGAACCAGCCCGGAGGGTCAGGCAATTGCATTGTGGGGAGACTAAAAGTTTTCCAGGGCTTCTTGAATTTTAAAAATTGGTTTCGTGGTACACATTTGCTCACAGGGGGTGCAACAGGATGCACACATAGGTCTCACAATGCTATTTCAAAAGACATCTGTGCTTTTACCCCTCGGTGTAAATGTGGAGCTGCGAGCTTTTCAGTCCAAATTGCCAAAGGATCCCAGCTCCAGACTAGAACCAGACCTCCCGAGTCCGCAGCATGTGCTGGGCCACTACACATTGCTAAAGAGAGAGGAAAATAGTGCTGATTTGGAAACAACAAAGGTCGGCTGGAGGTATCTAACGGTCTCATGGAATTAAGCCGTGTCTACCACTTGTGCTGTGTGACATTGGTTTGCAGATTTCGAGTGCCCAGGCTGGCTGAGCTCCCCGCTCTCCTACTGCCAGCCCCGAGTGCTGCTCGGTGCCCCCATCACGTTGTGCTGGTCCTGCAGACACCGCCTCTCTGGCATAGCCACCCATGAGCCCTTCAGCACCCTTCGGGGCCACACTGACCTGACCTTCACGGGCCACATCGGCCTGACCTTCACGGGCCACATCTCATGATAGGGTGATGCAGACTCCTCACCCCGACCTGTGCTCTGCTCGCTCTTTGTGGTGCACGTGAGAGCTGGCGTGATTCAGGCAGGAACTGAGAGAAGAGCTAACTCTCTTTCTTTGAAGAAAAGTAGAGGTTTTCTCTGCCCTGGCAAACCAGGACCGACAACATGTTGGTGTCCTTTTCCATGCTCTCCCTGCGGAGTAACACTTCACTGATAATTGACAGTGAGAGACCGTGGATTTTCTGCAGAGACCCTCAGTGCTATTTTCCCACTGGGACCTGTTCGCTAACAGTGATAGATGAGAGAGAGGGAGAAGCAGGCTCAGCACACGGAGAATTAATACTGCTCTCCAAAACGTCGCACCTGAACTTTTTCCCAACATGTTTCACGGGGAGCGAAAATGTCAAAATCTGAAAGTCTGCAAAACAGCTGGAAGGGCTCTTCCTTCTCCAGCCAGAGCCCGGCAATTCAGATCTGCGAGGTACGGGACTTCTCAGCTATTCTTTTTGATCCGGCAGCCAGGAGAGGGAGCTCGGCATCCTAGTCCCAGACTCCGCTCGCCAAACATCACTGAAGACAATGTTGATGATTCTTTTGTTCAACAAATAAAAGAAGTGGCCCACGAGGGAGCCGTGTTGGCAGCTGCTTTATAAGGGCTTCGGGGAATTGCGGAAAATCAATGCTTGCCAAAGGCAAAATGGACAGTACCGGTGGAAGAAAACAGAAGTAACTACCAGGCTTCTGAGAGATTATTGCACGCAGAGGACCTGATCTTGGAAAAGTGGGGTGTCTTCAGTCCCCACAGCCATCAAGAGGAGCATCGAGGTCCGGGTATCTGCCAGGGCCAGGAGCAGTAGAGAAGCATGAGACTGAACTTGGGACATTGGACATGTGTCACCAAAACCCAGAGGAAGTCCTCCTGGTAAAAATTCTCGGTTCCCTTCCCAGAGCACCGAGGACTTGCAGTTCTCATCAGCCTCGTCAGGAGAAGTAGAATATTCAGTGATTTTTATGTTTCAGTGTTTAAGTGTAGGGATAGTCCCCTAGCTTTAGGTGTCAGATAGCAAATGTTTAGAACATCAGAATGGAAATGGATTCCCAAATGTACCGAACATTGGTGGAAAGAAAGCACTTTAAAAATAGACAATTCTTCAGTGCCAGCCTGCTGCTGAGGCCAGGAATTTAGTAAGATTAGGAGACATTTGTTTAGGTAAAAAGAGTCCTGTACTCCTAGAACAAAATTTTCAGAGTTTCATGATGTCAGTTTAATCCATCCTGATTAGCAGTGCTGTGATTCCTGGATTTATTGGGAGTCTTATTTCTTTACTTCTTTTTGATGTTTAAGATCCTGGGAAGAGCAAATTGTGGACCTGGCTTGGCCAGCCTGTTGATGAATTGAAGATATCATCACAAGGATTTCAGAGATGCTCCTCAGTGCTCTTTCTGAAGGCCCTATAAACCCATACCAGGCCAATTTCAATCCATGTAATGCTGCTGTGGTTCCCCAATCCAGAGACGCTCACCAGCACCTGCTGATCTTCGGGATACCCTTTCATAATGCAATTTTCTTTTCTATTGCTTTTGTAATGATTGTATTTATATTTGTGTGTCTTCTCTCTCATGTTCAGTGTAACACCTCTGCCAGACGACTTGCAGTTGTAGGCACAGGGAAGGAAACGCTCCATGTTCAGGAAGCTGAGAGGAAGAGTACAGCTCCCCGGTGATGGGCTCGTTCATGGACTGTGTCTCATCAGCCATTCCCAGAGTTGCTGTAACTACACAGCACAGACTGAGCCATGCCCCAAATATCACCCGTCTACTGCACAATTTAGAGAGTGCTGGATGATGTATTTCAGACACAAAGACTGTAGTCCCCGGCTTCAAGGAATGGGACTGCCCAGCCTTTTTCCCTCATCCCAGCAGCCGTAGTCTCGCTGAGGTCAGTGGTGCCCCATGTCATTCAATGACCAACAAAGTTGATGAGTCTTTCTCCGTTCCCTTCCTAATCCTGTTTGGATAAGGATAGTGCCCGGAAGGAAACCACAGCCAGCCTTGTCCTGACAGATAGATTTTCCCTTGGGCTGGAATAAAAAACAGTTATTTTGAGCATGCCAGATGGGCTATGGAGACATCTTAACAATACCTGCCATTAAAACATCTAGCTCTATTACACAATTGCTGGCACACAGCAGGTGGAAACTTGCACCTAAGCTGCAGATCCCTGCATGGCCAGGCACTGCCTAAGCCAACTGATGGTGATAATAAAGGGTGCCGGCCTTGGTCATGGAGAGGGGCAGCTCTTGAGAGAGAACTCCTTTTTTGCCTGGTGACTGGAAGTCTTGGGTCTGTTTTCAAGTGCGCCAACTGTTCTCTGTAAATACTCTGTGCAGAATGAGACCGTGCCCCGATAAGCTCCGCAGGCAAAACCCAGGATATTACTCTCCCACCCGGCTCCTGGCAAACGCTGGCTGGCACGGCTGGCATTCCTCCATCAGTGTCTTCATTTAAAATGGCACTTCAGCCAATCCTGAGAGCATTTCTGACTCTTACTCAGTGCGTTTCTCCACCTGCATGCATCTCACTGACGTGAAACATGAGCATCTTTTTTGAGGATCACCTTCCCATGCTGCCCCAGCTCAGAGAAGAAGCAATGCCTTGAAGACCAAGCAGCCAGACACCTATTACTTACCAGCAACCCACCTGAGGGGTTGCTCTTCCCTCTTCTAGTAAGTTTACACAGCAAAACCCACCATATTTTATGTTTTAACTGCAGCTCTTCCACTGGGTGCTCCCTGCTGCTGATGTGCTGGTTTTGCCCTTAAAATTTGCTCAGTGCTGTGACATTTGACAGTGCTTATCAGGCAATTTCTTCCCCAGGACCCCTCCTAGCCATCAAAAGATGGAGCCTCGTCACTGGGATCCTTCTGCAGGACAGATGTCTTCCATGAAGGTTTCGCATTCAGGCATCAGCAAAGCGAATGAAGGAGTCACTACAAGTACCTTTCAGATATTAGGCTCTGGGAGGATGGACCTCCTGGTTCCTAATGTGTTGCATATTTTTGAACTGCAAACATTGGTGAATAATGCATTATCATGTCTTGTTTACTGACTTTCACCTCTTTTTCTATGCTGGGAGAATGTTCCTAGCTGGTGAGCAATTTCTTTGTTCAAAAATTCCACTCAGTCTCATTAGCAGATCTTCGGATCCATCATGAATATTCAAAATTGGAGCTCATTTGCAGTTGGTCAGCTGTATCACATGGCACATCTCTGTCTGCTGGCTGGGAGGATGTCCGGGTTGCCCTGTTGCCTGTTCAGATAGCAGGTATGTTTGCTGGAACTGTTCACACATTGACTTTGAAATTAGTTTCCCGCAAACATTTGTCCTCAAAATCTAATTGCTTCGATGGCTGAAGAAAGCAGACATAAAAGAAACAAGGCCATTTATAATTGAAAGGGAAAGTCCTTAGCTTTGTTGAATCTCCTACTGGAGGTGCCAATTAAAGACTGCTGGATCCTGGATGGGGGCACCTGCCTGTTCCTCCCCAGCTCATTTCAGACAGGGGAGCAGCAGGTATTTGCAGGCACTGCCATGCTGGGTCAGAATTAGACCTGCAACCTCCAAGCAAAAGTTGCGTGAGTCCAGCTCCCCTGTCCTGAAGCCAGCCCAGCCCCAGAACTTTTATAAGCTGAAAGGCTGAATGAAAGCATCAAACACCAAGACAGTTTGCAGGA
>JAVJGI010000037.1:1117068-1131605 GCA_035590275.1 Ibycter americanus | reverse complement strand
GGGGGGGTGTAAGAAAAAAAGAGAAAAAGAAAAAAAGAGGAAGAGAAAAGCTTTAGGGGGGAAAAAAAAAGGCAAGAAAAAAAGGGAGGAAAGAGCCCTCCAAAATCAGAAGAGGCTGACACCTCTGACAAGGTGGGAGTTGAGGCTGACAGTGGGAGCATTTTTTCTTCCATCGCTGTGGTGAGGCACACAGAGAATTGACCAGGGGCTGTTGCTGGAGCCATTGCCATTTGCTACTCTCCAACCAGAGTCAAAATCAAGCAACTTCTGTGCTGCCTTTGCCCATACTCCAAGCTCGTCTTCCAGAGGGCACACAAATACCCTTGGTAAGAAGGAGCCCGGAGAGGTCTGAAGCTGGGCACAGTTAGAGAAGGGCTGTGCTGTACTCAGAGGTGCTACAGTAAGACCAGGATCGGGTCCTCTTGCACTGAGGTAGGGGCTGAGGGAAAGCTTTGTCCATCATGGAAGCACAGATGGGGAACTGCCCAGGCCCTCACCCTCTTTCAGGCAAGGGTGAAGGCAGGAACCCTGTTTTGCAGTGGTCTGGGGATGCTTTTTGCCTTGCCTTGCCTTCCCCAGATATCCATATCTTTGGAGGTTCATGATTAAGAGGGATAAACCAGGACCTCAGATGCTGGACCAGGAGCATCTCAGTGATAAGCGGAAGTGACAGAGCTTATTCAACAGGCTTGGACAGAGCTGGCACATCCACAACTCCCCTCCTGCACTGGCCACCTCTGGGACATCCTCCATGGCCACACTTCTCTTCCTGGCATTGCAACTTCAGCCCCTATCTGGGCTCAGGCTTGGTGGTGGAAACTGGTCACAGTGGTGTAGTCATGCTGAAGGCACATCTCTGGGGGTATGTCCACCTGCCAGAGCTGCAATGAGGACTGGAGGGGGATAGGAGGGTGATTTCAGGGGACTGCTTTCACCCCAAAGCTGCCTGGGGCCCACAAGTACCCTGATTTGCAACACCATGCAGTAAATAAACCGAGCAGCTGAAGTCACCCAGCACCCCCTGTGCCCAGCTCTCTTCCCCTGGCATCGCACTCATGAAGATCTCCTTTGATTCACCAGAAAGTTTCAGAGCTGAGGAATTAAGGCCATCAGGGAAAATCGCTATCTAATGAGGATTTTAGCAAAGGGAGCCGTGAAGGCAGAATATCTTTGTATGGAAATGTTTTCTGGATGCTTTATTACTTCCATAAAAAGTTAATACAGAGGCAGTGACTGTGCTTTTGCAGTGGGACCTGGAGCACTGGGAGGTATTTGCTTTTGGCAGCGTTTAGCTTCACCGGGATCCCTCCGAGGGCAATTAGCATCTAGCCATGACAACCTACAGCAGAATTTAGACCCCTGAGGAGGGAGAGTATTTTACCAAGTGAAATATTTGGAGTGGCTTGCAGGAGGCCACCTTCCTCCACCTCGAGCCCTCAGAGGGAGGCTGGCTCCAGCCCACAGGAGCCAAGAGCCTTACGAAGCAGAATGAAGCCATCAAGGCTTGGCGCAGAGGCAAGCTGCATTTCCATTCCCTGCAAAGTGCACAGTCACTCGTTCACGACTCCCTCCCAGTTTGTTTTAAGTGGATTCTTGTATTCTCTGTATCTGCACTCACTTTTCAGGTGCTCATCGTTTTTAAGGAGTGAGCTGCCTTGCTGGCGTGGAAGGCTGCGTTGGGAGCAGAAAGCAGCTCCTTGCCGATCAGCCCAAGTCTTCGCTCCTCCACACACCCACCTTTGGAAAGATGCCCAGGAGAGGGTTTTTATCAAATCCTCTATGCTTATAATCGTGGCTTATAACAAGCAAGTGACTGCCTGACTTCTGCCTCATCCAGCAAAAAAAGTACAATATGATGTGATCCGTCCCCAGCCACCAAATATTTGTGTGTCATCAGTGCTTAGAAAAAGGCAGCCAAGGAGCTTCCCTCCCACCCGCGCGCCTCGCAGGGCCATCTCCCCTCTGACCCTGCCCTCCCCAAGCCACAGCCCCAGGTCACAGGCGGTGAGCCAGACCCCGGCACCAGCACTGTCCCAGGGTGATGCCACCACACCACCCGCTCTCCTTTGTGAGGGATAGCTCCAGCCCAGCAGGCAAAGGAGCCGGAGCTCCGCAGACACTGGCAGCCCCTTGCCCTGCCACAGACAAGGCGGGCAGGTGAACACCAGCAGCGGAGGAGATGATCGTGCATTATCTTGGGGAGCACTGCAGTGGACCTGCCGAATCAGGCAAGAGCTGAACTGGAGATGTGAGGGAGCAAGGGAGGGAGGGAAGAAGGGAAAAAATAGCTGAAGCAAAGCTAAACAGGGGTTTTCACAGGGATGGCCTGAAGACATCTGCTAGGGTCAGATAGATAAACGCGGTAATGCCAAAGGGTCATCATTCTGCAACTGACTTATTTATATTTATGGCCTGTCAAAACACACTGTCTTTGCACCATGAGGCTACTTGAGATGAAAATACGGTGCCACACACAAGGGACTTTGTCTTGCGGGAAGTGTACAAAGGCTGATGTGACAAAGGAAGCACAGAGGCTCTGGGGAGGCTCTTGTCTGAGAACAACTAAACTGGTTCAACACTGGTATATACCTCACCACTGGGTCCCACCCTGCCTGTGCGTCTGGGGGCTGTTATTCCCAGAAATGTTGGTTCTCAGGCAGTTGAGTGCTGAACTGTATTGGACACTTTAACTAGCTGGCCCTGGGCATTGCAAGGCAGTCTGTTGATTCTAACTATGCACACCTCCTACAGGGATTCTTTGCAGTCAATAGCTGTGGCAGGAGTTGATGCTTTGGGTGCGAGTACTCTAGCAAAGAGGTGATAACTTGTTTGGGTTTGCTCCTACTGTGTCTGCAATTTCATACACTTCATAAACCAGGGATAGCTGGGGTCAGCTGTCTTATTGCCGATGGTGCCAGTACCAAATGGCACAACAAGAAGCGGGGAAGGTGGGCATGTGGGCATCCTGGCTTGTGTCAGAAACAGTGCGGCCAGCAGCACCAGGGCAGTGACTGTCACCCTGCACCCAGCACCTCGAGCCCTGGGTTCAGGTTTGGGCCCCTCACTGCAGGTAGGGCACTGAGGGGGTGGAGCATGTGCAGAGCCGGGCAGCAGGGCTAGGGCAGGGACTGGGGCACAAGTCCTATGGGGAGCGGCTGGGAGAGCTGGGAGTGTTTAGCCTGGAGAAAAGGAGGCTCAGGGGGGGACCTTCTCTCTCTCTACAACTACCTGAAAGCAGGGTGTAGTGAGGTGGGGGTCAGTCTCTTCTCCCAAGTAACAAGCGATAGGATGAGAAGAAATGGCTTCAAGTTGTGCCAGGAGAGGTTTAGACTGGATATTAGGAAAAATTCCTTCACCAGAAGGGTTGTCCAACACTGGAACAGGCTGCCCAGGAACATGGTGGAGTCACCATCCCTGGGGGTGTTTAAAGAACACGTCGATGTGGTGCTTGGGGACATGGTTTAGTGGTGGCCTTGGCAGTGCTGGGTTAATGGTGGGACTCTATAGTCTTAAAGGTCTTTTCCAACCAAAGGGATTCTATGATTCTATAGGGACACCAGCTGACACCATAGTGGCCCCACAGACAAGTCCATCACACTGCCCAGTCTGTGATTTGTGTCTCTTGCAGGTGTTCTCACCCGCAGAGAGAAGGTCTCATCTCATGTTGTAGACCCAAACCTTTACTAATCAAGGGGTTTTCTTGGCAATAGAAAGAGCAGGGAAACAGCAAGGTTGGCAAAATTTGTAGGTGTGACAATTGGTCTGGAAGGACATTGATCCACCAGTCAAGCTAGAGAGATGTTCTCTCATTCATGAGTAGTATAGCAAGTGATGTCAATACAATACATTAGTGATAAATGGTGGGAGAACGGGAGGAAACAGCATGGCTGAAGGGGATACTCAGGTAAGAGTTCAAAATGCCTCATCTGCCTAAGTTGTGTCAATCAGCTTCTTTACTGAGTCTTCAAAAAAAGTCTGTTTAGAGCATCTGAAAATCACTGAAGATGGCTGTAGCCATCACAGCCAGTGCAGTACAGGTAGGGGGTGATTTCTGCATCACCAGACACATTTGGTCCTTTTTAATACCACTTCTTGCTGAGACCCACAAGCACAAACACTGGCAAATCTGTGATTGCAGACCTGGCTGTGCCAGGGCAGCAGTGTCAGCCTCAGAAAGGTCTCACCTCCAGGCTCAAGAGATGACACTGCTGACAGATGCCTGTGGGGGCTGCTCCTCCACTACTTCTTAGGAGGCTTGAGATGCTCCAAGCCATGAAACAATTGGAGAAGTGTGAGTCTGACCCAATGAAAAAGGTTCCTTTAGGGTTTTTCTAACCCCACTTTATCTCATTCCCTGCTCTCCAGATGGGAACATGGCACGCTTTATTGGATTAATTCCTGCTCTATGGAAAACCCATGGCAAAGGATTCAAGACCTTGGGAACTCCATGGGATGTAACCTGCAGCAGGAGAAGGCTGAGACTTTCAGCTGAGATAAACGCCATGCACAAGGAAGGCTACCATGCTGGAAACAGCTACAGGAAGAAATGGTCTTCTGTGGTGCTCCCTCCTGAATCCAAGACACTATCCTCTCTCTTTTTCAATGCCTGGACTCCATCTCCTCATAAATCTGTGACAGCCCAGCATGGCTCTAATCGGACCAAGTCTCTCATAGGAAGACAGAAGTTCATGTCTTGCTTTCACACTCCTTTCCAGCTTCCCTGTGTGTCAGCTCATCTCCTTCTGCACAGGGGAGAGGTCTCAAGCAGACCCTGAAAATGAATGTTACTTCATTGTGTCAGCAGGATGAAGGATGCTTCCAGAGTTGGACTCCAGAGAACCAGGCACAGTGGGCTTGGGCATCACATCTGAAAGCACAAAACAGAAGAGAAGCAAGAGAGTTAGTGTCTTGAGTTGCACCTCAGGGATGGGAAAAGGAGGGGTGATTCCTATCGGCTGTGGAAGACTTGAAAGCAGAGAGCAAATCAGCCAGTCCATGTCTTTCCAGACGGGGGCTCTCCTAAGGCCTGATTTTGCAGAGGAGCCACCACAGCAGCCCATTTCTCCCATTCTCATGCACACACAGAGCAGATGGCATTAAAATCTGATGCTAAATTACCTGATTTTATTTGATGCAACGAAGGAAATTCAAAGCTCGGCATACGCCCAGCGTGTATAGTCAGATGGTCAAGCTGAGCAGGGACCCATTTTCAGGATGTGAGATTTGAATGGCAAGGGGCTTGTAAGTGGAAGGGACTTATTTAGGTTAAACTATTGTTCAACAACACCCAAAGCAAAAAAAGCCTTTAATCTCCAGCTACTAGAAGCTTCACTCCTCCTTCCCACTCTCAGTATCAGAGCTATGGTGCCTGAGAAGCCTAATTTGATTTCAGAGTTAAACTTCTCCCGAACTGAGCCACAAGAACCATCCTCATCTCTGTCACACCCCGTGGCCATGCAAAGCCACCCACAAAGTGCTTACACCTTGAACAGATACATTCCTTGGCACCACGCAATGTCAAAGACCCTCTGCGCGTTCCTCTTCTCATCAGACGAGTTTGTGCTCAGCTGTGGGCTATGGGGAGATGAGGGATGCAGGGAATTTGGGGCAGCTACCAGAGGGTCTACTCTGAGCCTCACATGGCTACACAGGTACTGAACATACAGCAGAACCAGGGGACAAGCAGGGGGAAAAGCAAAAAAAGCAAAATCCCACAAAGGTGCTCAACATGGAGGGGGCTGTGGGGGCTGAGATATATTTTTGCAGTGAGGTTGTTGCCTACTGAAGGCTTTAGGGCAGCTTAAAGACAAGTCTAGATATGGTGCTCTCAGAGCAAGTAAGCCACTGTGAAAATGTGTAGGTATTTGCAGAAGTAAAGCCCACCACGGGATTCACTGCTGTTTTCATTTGCATCCCCATAGGCTTTCCAGGGAGCAGAGGGAGCGCTTGTGCATGGCCCAGATTGCCGGGGGGATCGATGCAAGGTGCATTCACCCAGCCACTCCGAGAGGACTTTGTGGCTTTGGCCCCTTTCCAGGCAGGGAGCTGGAACATCGTGGTCTGACCCATCCACCAGCACACAGAGCAAAGCACCATCAGCAAATGAATGGAGCTACAGGCCCTGCAAGCAGCTCCTTAACCATTCGCTGGGAAGCACTTGATCAGGTGAGAGTAAAATCCAGTGCATCTGCCCACAAATGAGGAAGAGAGCCTGGGAATGCACTGGCCCATCCGTGCAGCCTGCAAAATGCTAATGCAGTCAAGAGTCACCGAGGGCATGATGCCACGTGTTATCCTGCCAAGCTGTAGCCCCAGTAAAAACCCAAAAAATGACGTGAAGGCAAGGGTGGAAACAGGGGAGCTGGCTTCAAGCCCCTGCTTATATTCAGATTCCCCATGCAACTTTGGCGTGGAGGGTCCCATGATGCTCTTAAGTGCTACAGTGCCCCACTGTGAGGCATCTGCTTGTCAGAGAGATCCCAAACATGTTGGGCTCCTGGGTCTGTGCAGTGATTCAGGAACTCCAGAAGTGTCCTGCCAAGGTGGCAGGATGAGACACAGTGGAGAGGAAACCCCATCCCAGGGTGGTATATGAGCCCCACCTCCAGCAGAGCATCAGCCAGGGAATCTGCTAAGCCTGCCCAGCTAGGACTGCTTACTGGATCCCTACTGACTAATATTGTCTGGCAGGGCTGAGCAGGACCCTTTTGCTTTTCGAAGGCACAGCAGCCATCCCTGTTAAGCACTAGCACAGCAGTGAGAGCGCAACAGGGTCCTAGAGAGACAAGCTTCAAGGTCCACTTTGTCTCAGGGGCTGCCCAAGGGGCAGCTCTGCTCCCCATAACAGTTGGTGCGAGAGCTGTGCAGAGCCTGAGGGGCGAGGGGCAGCAGGGCCAGGGCGTGAGTGCTGCTGAGGAAGCAATCTGGGTGGTTTGCAAGGGGGTGGAAGCTGGGACAGGGAGCGCGGAGAGGCTTGTGGGGACCTCACTTCAGGCTGAGCAGGATGCCTCTGCTCAGAGCTGGGCGTGTGCTGGTCCAGAAGAAGAGCTGCTCTGGCAGAGCTGGCTGATGCTCAGACCTCCCCAGCCTGCTGCATGCAAGTCACCGTGCAGGAAGGTCTGGGCTTGTCTGGGGGTGCAGGGGGTGGAGCTCATCCTTCCAGCAAAGGAAGACTGTGGAGGAAGGACAGACAGACACACACCTTCCTCTTTGGAGTTCTCGTCTGCCCTGCTCAGTAATAGGGTTAAGCCATATTTAAAGAAAGGCTGGGCTGGATGGAGCTTTGAGCAACCTGGTCTAGGGGAAGGTGTCCCTGCCCGTGGCAGGGGGGCTGGAACTAGATGGTCTTTAAGGTCCCTTGCAATGGACTCATTCTGTGATTCTATGAAAGCAGGCACTGAAGTAAGCCTGTGTAAGAGCAGTCACCTCTGAGTGCAGAGTCTGGTCCCTGAGCGCTGGTTTTGGTCACAGGTCTGGTTTCCCTGTTCTCTGCAATTTTCTCACAGTCAGAATAAAGTCCCCTCTGGGGGCTCAGTAAGTCCCCTGGGAGCTGCTGGACACCAGCACATCCCCCCAACCCCTGTCTTTGGGGTGATGAGAGGAGGTCGCATCTTGGCCTTTTTCGCTTTTAGAAGCTTAGGGCTCCAAATCACTTGAGGATTTTAATGAACAAATGAACACCAGTTAAGCAGCTTCACAGGGCTGGCAGAAGCATCATTGATCCCCACCTCTGTGCAAGGACCACTGCGTGCATCTGAGCCCTGCAGAGCCAGGCAGATCTAATGCACGCTTCCTAGCTTGGCGGAGGTGGCCCTGGGGAGATGGATGGAGGACCTGTGTCCAAGAAGGGCAGGACAAATGGCCTGGAGGCCGGCTGCCTTCAGTAACCAAGGGCAGCAGAGGTATCCCCACTGGGGTGGCTCGGCTCTCCGCACCCGCAGGGTATAAGAGCAGCTGGAGATCAGGCTGCCAGACCAGACCATGCAGAAGACCGAGGCCAACTTGCTTGCCCAGATCTGACCACGCAAAGGCACTGCGAGGTCTGTGAGAGCACTGTCCCCCTGGCAGCACCCTCAGGCACGCCGACGTGGGGCTGTGTGGCCATGTGGTGTGTGCATGGGGCTCAGGATGTGTACAGCCGATGTTTCAGGCTCTCTGCAGACTCAGAGAGACTCCGCAGACCTGGCTTTGCAGTCTCCCTGGCAAACACCTCACCTAGAATTTTACTGTTGGAAACTGTGAAGCTGAGCTATTGAACTGATCTCCACACTCCCATAATTTCAGTAACGGAGGCCATAGGCAACGGCTACAACGCCTAAGCTTTAATTGAACCTTTGCTCTCAGCAAGGCCCAGAGAGCAGGGCCCTACAAAGGGAGCTTTAAGGTTTCCTTAATTTAACCAAAATATCCTGCAGCCCATTTAACAGCACATTATGAAGTTTTATCATAAATAATTAACACTGAACTACAATTGACATTATGAAGCATGTGGCTGGCTCAGTGAGTATCTTACAACAGCCAGTCATTCACGGGGGGGATGCACAGCCATCACGGCAAAAATCAGCCGCTTCCCCCGGCAAGAAGAGCGCTTAATGCAGCTGCTTCTGGTGCAGAGCACGGCAGCTGCTTAACAGCACTCTTCCAAACAAGGAGCAAAGGAAAACATCACGTCTAAACTGGATTGCAGGGTCGATGTGGGGTGGCAGAAGGTCAAGGGCCTTCGGCCAGGACCTGAGGGTTGGAACATCACAGGGATAAGTCCATAATTGTGTCTGAGCCTCTGCCCTCCGGGCTGGAGCAGCAGCATGCTGGTCAGCACGTTGTTTCAATGGGACACCAGATCTCTGGGGAAAGGCAAGCCTCCTTTTCTCATTGCTTGTGGTCACTAACATCTCCTGGTGACTTCTGCAAGAAGTCAAGACTGGACGTTCATGCCCAGACATTGGGACCCTGCTCACTCCCTGCCCCCAGGGGCTGCTGCCTACGCTCCAGAAGCAGCTGCACTTCTCAGTGACAGGCAGAGGGACTCCCAGAGGCTTGGCTTTTGGCAGTTCAGTACCACCTGGAACAATTGCCTCGATGTCAAGGTATCTGAGAACAAACTTTAAACCAGGGCTCAAAGTTTCCCAAGGGAAACCTGTACCTCACAAGCTGGTATCATGAATAGACTGACCACTTTTCATCCCATCTCACAACAGAGCCGGGCTCCTCCACGAGCCATGTGGAACACAACTCAGCATCTTGATCAGCCTGCCCACCACCCCCCTGGCTGGTTCGCACCCCTGGGGGACATGTCCCTGTCTGTCCACCTGCCTTTACACCAGAGGAGACAGCAGCACAAAGGTAACAAGCAGAGGGGCTGCACTTCGTGATGAATTAGTCATGGCCGGGGAACTGACCCCGTGTCCTGCTGATCCGGCTGGCTGTACTGTGCAGCTGTTGGGGGCTGTGAACAGTTGTAGAGCAGAAGATTCCCATGGTTTTGGCTACAGAGTGCATCTAAAGCTGATCCATTCCCCCCCTCCAAACCCCCTCCTTAAGCTGTGTCTTTTAATAAAGACATACAGGCAGCACGCTTGAAAAGCTCACTTAGATCTGAACCAAACAGCACAGCTAGGGTAAGAAAAAATCCATGCGAGAACCCGGAGGTAGTCAGCACTCCCATATGCTGGCTGCAGGAGAGAGGCATAGTGCTGAAAGGGTACATGAGCAGTGCTGAGCGGAGCAGCCTGCAAGGGAGAACCCCGGCACAGACAGTTGAAGCATCTCCGCGAAGAGTGGTCAGAAGCCATTAGCCCACACAGGAGGCTGCGTTGCCTCGCTGGCTCCCAGCAGGGAAGTTTGGGTCTCTAATGGGAGAGGCTGGAGCCCAGGACTCCCTCGGTACTTCCCTGGCTGTTTGGTCCCGGTTTGTCTGCCCGAGCAGACCGGCTTTGCTCCTGCTGCAGGAGGTGGGAGAGCAGAACAGAGGGCAGGCACCTCCAGCACACGCTCCCCCCACACAGGCAGGTGCAAAGGGTCTGCACTGATGGGTCCTTCTGAAGGAGCAACCGATCTTCCCCACAGAAGAGAACCCCCCCCCAGATGTGAATGTCCCCCTCACCAGAAAAGCTGGGGGGATTTGGGAGGGAAACACCCCCCTCCCCTCTAGCTTAGCCAGCTCAGAACATGACACCACTGGAGCCGTGCTCAGCCTGGGACACCCTGTTATTTCCCATGGGATGGGTGAGCCAGGAGTCCACGTGTATGAGCAGATGGACTGGACCACATGCGAGAGGGCAGGCTGCAAGGACTGGGAGTCCTGCAGGGGAAGGAGGGAGGAGAGAAGAGCAGAAGAGGCGATGGAAAGGAAAAGATGAAGGGAGAAGAAAAAAAGTCAAAAAGCAGGTATGGCAGGGAACAGACTCACTCGTGGTGCAACTCAGAGTGAGAAAAGGGGCCTCCAAAATCATATTAACTGATTTGGCTGCGTGAAAGCAACACCCCTGCCCTGAACCTCCACTACCACCAGTGGGACCCTGCCCCTGCCCTCCATTCAGGTTTTAGTTTAGCAGCGCATGGCTAAAAATGAGACAATGAATTTTTCATTCCTAATCCGAGGATCCTGAATGCTGATCTCACTCAGGGCCCCAAGGTAAGTAGTGCAAATATTGGTAAACCAGAAAAAATTCTGCACTGAATGTTAATCTCGGTGTTAGGAACTAGTTCGAAGTCTGGATAGATCACACGATCCAGAGCAGATGAACATGTTGTGGATACTTCCCCATCGTGCTGCAAGGCCAGCAAGTATTCCCTCCTTCACCTGGGTGCTCTGTTTTATGGAGGACACAAACGGGGCTTTGCTCCACTATTTAGCCAACAGTAATGTGCAGCGAGGCTGGGCAGTGATTTCCTGAAGCTGGTGATGAGTGAGGCAGCGTTTCTGCTGACTAGCTTGCAGAGACGGGGTTGCAATCCACCCGGCTGAAAACACACTCTGCGAAACACACTCCCTCTGATTCACAGGTAGCAGCTGGGTAGTCACAGAATAGTTGAGCAAGATTTTATACAAACACATATGCTTTTTTTGTTGTGTGAAACAAAAACCTTCCTTGCCTGGAATAAATAAAGCATCGTTCTTAGCTGACATTTTCATATTTCTCAGAGAGGTCTCATTTTCCTATAGCTGCTGGAAATGCTGGTGAAATACTGCAGATGAAATATAGATTTCATCTCTGATCTCTCTATCTCCAGAATCCCAAACTTTCTGAAATCGCCTGTGAGCTTCCCTACTCTCTGATCTACCCAATGTTCCAAAGCCGAATCCCACAGCGCTTCCTTAGATCTTATGGCTAAAAATGAGGGATTGTTCTCGCAGGGCTTTGGTAGGGCTGCTGGTAAGCAGAGGGCTATTTCTGTAGGTTAGGGCTGGTGAGATCAAGACCTTGGTCTTTGCATGGGAGAAGCACAAGATTAAATTTCTGGGTATATTTCTTTAACACAGATTTTAAAAAAAGAAAAAATACTTGTAGCTTTATTAGGATCCCCTATTGTCACGAGGACAAGTGTGTGGAGCTCTGTTTTTGCACACTAGAGTCAGGTGTTAAAGCTGCTCATGCTGCAGGCAGATTGAGCACCCCAACTCCTGATTTTGGTAACCAGAGCAGGAAACTCAGAATTTGGTCCTTGGAAATGAAAACCGGGAGATATCTTGAGGGTGAGTGCCAGCCAGCTTTTTCTGTTGCTTCCTGGAGCTCCCACCCTCTCCTGACCAGGTTGGGTGGAAAGTGGCCTGTTTCTGCAGTGCAGAATGTGATACCCAGGCGACCAAAAGCTGAGGTTTGTGAATATTCACCCACGTTTGAGTGTCAGGCTGCAGTAACACAGAGCAGCCCGTCCATCTTCGCTTTCCCCCACCCCGTGAGCTCTCCCCAGGCTTCCCCTGGGCATCTCCTCTGTCCACAGAGATGTTTCCTCTTCTCTTCTACTCAGAGCAAGTCACCATCCTGCCACTACGCCCTGACCTGATCTGACAACAGCAGAAGACCTTTCCCCACCTGGTGCACATGAGCTCCTGTGGGAACACGTGATGTGGGGCCTGATCCTGCACTCCCTGCTCAGTCAAAATCCCCAGAGACTTCCCTGAGCTGCAGGAAGGGTTTGGCAGCAGATAGCAAAGAGCGCAGATGAAATATCTATGGCCTGACCGAGGGCTTGTTACTTGTGAAAAGCAGCTGATCAGGTGGGGAAGGGGATAACTGTTCTGCCTGCTCGCCTACCCTGCAGTCAGCTGTGGGGTTTGCCCCATGCAATACCATGCCCCATTGCCCAAATTCTTTCCAAATACAGCTAATTGCTAGCCTTCTTCCTGGGTTCCCCCTCAGCTCTCCTCCTCCCTGCTCAGGCACCTGTGAAGCCTCTAATTACTGCTTTACTCATTTTCCCCTGTAGTGGAACAGAGCCTACTCCAAGCATCGGCCTCTTTAAAAATACATCTGCTCTGCACTGCACTAAAACACATAGAATAATAGAAGAGAGTCCGTCAGCAGGGGCACCCTTTACCTGTATGGCTTTCAAAGGCAGGAATCTTTTAAAGAACACGGAGCATTTTCTCTCCTCCAGACCCAAAGCTGAGTGCGAAGCTGTGACGTGCTGGTAATATTTGAACGAGGGGGTTCACGTATCCCTCCTCCGACATACAGGCTGGTATGTAGCGACACAGGTAACTTTAAACACATTCCTGCACACTTTGGTGGGTGGTGGCATGGACACACTGGCCTAGATCATTTATTTATATGCTCAAAGGGCTTAGATGCCCAAATTCTTGGAGGGTCTTGGCTTTTAGAGTGGGAAAAAAAATAAAATATAAAAGAGCATGGCATGGAGCTAAACAGCTTGGAAGTAAGCTCTGTATTGCAAGAGAGATCCTTGCTACAGGGTCATGCACCAGCTCCCAGGGCTCACTGGGCAGAGCTCCAAGAACTGATGTCTGAGAGCTTCAGCAGCCCAGAACTGGTGGGCAACTTTCCTCAGGAAGCCTTTGCAGGGGTAGGACTCATCTCTGCTAAGCTGTCATGTCCCCGTTTATAGATTACTCCATCTGAGCTGGTCATGCAGCATCTGTATAGGCTTTAAGGTAAGATGCCTCTAGAGTACTATTCCCCTGCCAGGGAAAGTCGATGTTAGAAAGAGATTAACTGCACTGTAGACTCCTTGGTTCCTCTCCATTGGCCATAACTGGAGCCTGGAGTTCTACACTCATCTGTGCACCCCTGCTTTGAAGACCCCAAATGCATCTCTATCAAGGCTCAAATCCCTGGTGAATTAGCTGTGTGTGATGCTTTTGTGTTCCCAGGATACACCATCTCCCAACTGGAGTGTTGGGGAAAGGAGAAGGTCTGGCCCACCCCACCCATTTCATCAGCTTGGAGGTAGATTAGGAGCCAAGTCATCTAAGGTGGCCACCACCTTCTCATTGAGCTCTGTGCCAGCATCAGTGGTGGGTGAGCAGGTGCCCTCACAGGTGGAGCTGCTGCCAAAGCAGCAGGTATGACAAACCTCAAGGCTAGCTCATACATCAAACCTCAAATGAAAAAAAAAATAAAAAATAGTGAGAGCTGAGTGTCCAGTCCAATCAATAATCCTTTCCTTTAACGCTGTTTTGGCTCCCGGGTCATGGTTCGTGGGTGTCCTTTGCACTCCAGGAACAGGGCGTGTGCATGTGCCCGTGAGACCTCCGTGCGTGTTTCTTGTCCTTTTTTCCAGAGCTCTGCCTGCTGTCCTGGCCCTGGATTTTCCCCCAGCCTCACCCTGTGCACCGCACCCTGCAAAGGCTGAATTTGGGGGGGGGTGGGGGGTGGGGGGGGTGGCTTCCCTTTCGGTCCCCAGCTCGGGCCCGAGCGCTGGAGGTGAGACCCGCGCGTGCAACCCCAGGGGAGGGACAGCCGGGAAGCCTCACAGCCGTGGCGATGGGCTCCCTCGCACCCCTGCCCACCAACCGTTCCCCGGCCGTGGCACCTGGGCGAGCAGCTGCAGGAGCCAGACAGGGAAACCGAGATGAAGGACCATGGCTGGGACCTGTCCCCGGACTGTCCTGGCTCCAGGACCTTCTGCCGGGAAGGACCAGCAGCTTTTCCCCGACCTGTGCCCAGGAGGTGGCTGCTCAGGGGCAGGCAGTGGGATGCAAAAGGGGCCCTTCTTGACCTCTTCTCAGACCACCCCCCATGTGTCCCAGAGCCTCGGGTGCAGCAGGTGCTGCTGGAGCAGCACCAGGAGCAGCACCAGGATCAGTCCCCTACGTGGGATGAGTTCGCCAGGCCTCATCAGCACCCCGGGAGCCTCTGCCCACCCTTCCCGGCCACCGGGGCTGGCCCTCGCTCCCGCTGCTCGTCGTCCGGGGCTGCCCCATCCTTTGCTCTAGTCCCCGTCCGCCCCCCCTCCCCCCTTACCTGGCGGCCGGCGGCGCCGTCCGGGGATGGGGGCTTTGCCCCCCGCCCGCG
Organism: Ibycter americanus; assembly: GCA_035590275.1. Taxonomy (NCBI): domain Eukaryota; kingdom Metazoa; phylum Chordata; class Aves; order Falconiformes; family Falconidae; genus Ibycter; species Ibycter americanus. The sequence goes on along the minus strand of JAVJGI010000037.1, from coordinate 1,117,128 downwards.
GGGGCGGCCCGGGGCGCGCAGCCCCCTCCAGCTCCCGGGCCCCGCGCCGTGGCCGGCGCG
>JAVJGI010000037.1:1047908-1111861 GCA_035590275.1 Ibycter americanus | reverse complement strand
GGGTCCCCCGGGGGGAGCCGGGGGGACCGCGCAGCCCCGAGGTGAACAGGAGCCCTCCGCCCCACTTTCTCTCCGAAGGGAAAAAGCACCTTGGGTTAAAAACCGTAAGAGCAATGAAATAAGGAAAAGTTTCCCCGACTTTTTTGCTTTTTCCCCCTCTTTTTTGTTTTTGCCCTGGCTCGATGAAGCTGCCTGGCTCGACTGCCCGAGCCCAGCAGCTGCGTGGCTGGCTGGCTCCGCAGCCCCCCCAGCCCCCCTCTCCAGCCCATCGCCGCCTGTCCCTGCCTGACGCTCTGCCTCCCACTCACCCATCCATAGGGATTTCCACGCAGCCCGCTGCCCGTGGCCTTTCCCTCCCTCTCCCCCCTGCCCGCCACCAAGACCCTGTCGCTGCAAAAATACGTGAAGAGCAGTTTGGTGGGTGCATGTTGGATTGGGGGGGGCTTTGCAGCTTTGCAGCTTTTCATCCCCCTACCCGCTCTGGCATGCTAGGCAGCAGCACTGTCCCCCCAGAGCGGGGGGAGCAGTGGAGGGGGAACCCCCGCGCCTGCTGCAGAGGGGGATGGCGGCTGCGGGGCTGCTGGTGGGTGGGAGGGTGCTGGGTCATGCTCAGAACAAATGTCTTCTCAGAAGGGAACAGTGCGTGTTCATCCAGCACAGAAAATCCAGCCCCAGCGATGTGTATAAGGACGATTATACACGGTGCAGGTGTTTTAGGAGTCAGGATTAGTACCAGTTTTCCCAGCTCCTTTCCCACTCACCCCCTTCCCTACAGAGCCTCTACCAGCATTCCGTGAGACATCCCCCCTCCGGGGGATGCTGCCCGGCTCCTCGGCTCAGACAGGGTCAACAAGTGTCACACAGAAAGGAAAATCCTGACCTAGTCTCAGCCTTATCTGAGGCTGAACTGTCCCCCAAAAGGTGGTTCTTTGGCACGGGAAAAGTCAGACCCAGTGAAGGAGACTCTGAAAGCCACCATCACCACGTGTGATGCTGCCCAGGTTCAGGCACAGACACCAAACACTGATGCTTCTGCAGCAAGAAGGTCCCTAAACCAGACCTGAGTAGCACATCACTTGTGCAGAGGGATGGAGGAGAGGCCACTGGGAGCTGAATCCTGACTGGAGTAGTCTGCCTGGGGGAAGAACTGCATCAGCACTACGGCGCTGCCAGGAAAGCCCTGTCCCTGACGGCTGGGAGATGAGAGAGGGTCCATAGGCAGCCCCTACTCACCACGCTCCAGGCAGATCTGGTCATTAAAGCATCCTACGTGTGACAGAGGCCACCGGGCCCAGCAGTGGGGGCCTGCGAACATGCTGATGCTCTGACTATGTACAGGCAAGAGCAGACAGGAGCTCTGAAGCCTCTTCCACTTCTGCTTTCCATCAGCAGAGCTCTCTGAGTCATGGTCTCCCCTCTGCTGCTTGCAGAGAGATTGCAGCATCAGGTGATGGGTAGAGGAGAGCGGCTGCCAGAGAGGTTCCCTGGAAGCTTTCTGTGCAACCAAGACTCAGGCAGATTTATTGCAGAGGGGAATTGTCCCTCGTGGGTGCTCTGCAGTGGGCCCAGGCGCTTTCTCTCCCCTTCAGCTGACGGCCCCTGGGTTTGCTAACTCTCATGGCAGCCAGAAGATTTTGTCAGCATATTTCACAATTTCTTTTGCTGGGTTCTTCCTGGTGATCCCTCTACCTCCTTTCTCCTCACTCTGCATTTCAGCAGCTCAGAGGAGGAAGGTTTTGGAGAGAGCAGTTCAGTTCCTGGCCCTGAATTTAACTCTCCCCAAGGATGCAAGCCAAGCTGCATTTTGCTGCAAGGAACTGACTCCAGACTCTACCCCAGAATGTGCCCAGGAGGTTGGGGACTCTGGGATTAGACCTGGGCACGCTCCGCTTCTGCACATCACTCAGAGAGTCAGCTGGAGCAGGGGGAAGTCAGATGAGAGTTTCCTCTTTGAGGGGCTCAGCAGCTGGTTTTCCACACCTCCGGAAAGCTCAGGACCCGAATTAACCCAGACCCTGAGGACAGCACAAGGCTAGCAAGCTCAGCAGGAAGCACAGAAATACGTTTTCCAGTGCACGGAGATTTCTGATCTCGTTTTCCTCACTTGCAGCCACTCAAACAGTTGCTGGAGCAGGCAAACAGCTGTCCCAGGCCAGCCCAAAGACTCTACTACCCTTGGGTCTTGGGTGTTCATTCGGGAAAATTAGGTAAGAAACAGATGAAGATGGCATTCCCTTCCTTTCATTCCCCTGTGTGTCAGAGTTTAGCAGAGCTCTTCTCCAAACAGCCAAGCCTCTGCCCTTTGAGTCTCTCCTCACCACAGCCCTGAGCACCCTGCCCTGGATTTGCTTTATCTTGGCAATGAACTTTTTGAGCAAGAGATGCTCAGGGTAGGATCCCCGAACGCACCTCTGCACACACCGGCACTACACTGAGGCACAGACACGTGTGCGTGCACACGTAGGAACACAGTGAGGCACCGTGGTGACAGCAGAACGCCCTCCCCGCTCTATTCCATGGGTGAACCTGTCCTCCTACCAGCTCCTGCACGGGTTTGTGGGCTGGCCCCAGCAGGGAAGAGAGCAGATGCCTTCCCTATCAGCTGTCTCAAAGCCTCTGGATTTATTCAGGAGTTACCAGGTTCCTCCTGGGTAGGGAAAACTGGCTGTCTTACAACCAAGGTGTGCAAAAATGTGTGACGCACCAAGCAAGGAGGAAAGTTTCTACAGCAGTGGTCATAAGTGACAGCTAAACTGCTTTCCCAGCAGGCGAGCTGGTTGTTCCTTTAGCCCTTTGCACTTCTGAATCTTGACAACGTACTTCATGAGGAATGGGCCAGGCTTCCAGGTGATGGTCAATGCTCAGCTACAGCTGAGTAACACGGGGCAGCTCTGCAGCACTCGCTGACAGTCTCTTCATACCTGTACCAGCTTTCCTCCTAATTGCTACAGAAATGCAATAGTTCATACCCCCCTCTCTTATCCATCTGCATCCATGAAGCAGGAGGTACTTCACTAGAATCAGGATAAAAGAGAGGAGAGTCAGGATCTCTCCTGTTAGTACCAAATAAAAACACTGAAACCACAAAAATCTTGAAAATAAATTCCCTCCAGGGGGGAAATCTAGGTTCCAGGCCAAGAGCTGGCACCCCAGTCCGGTTGGTGTCTTTGGGAATCCTTTCTGAGATAAATCCCTGTGCAGAAATGAAGAGCCAGAAAGCCCTTCACGTTAGCGTTGCTCCTTGCAACGGTCAGATGTAGTTATCTGCCGTGGCATGAAAAGTTATCAAAAAGGGCCAGGGATGTTGTGGGCATCATGACATCTACAGCCAATGCATTAGATGCTCTCATTTGTCATTCCCGCTGAAAAAATAATCTTGGAGACGCTCTCCAGCAAGGACTGTTGCTTTTTGAAGATGACCCATAATTTTTTGGTCTGGCTTCCTGCCTCCAACCAATAAAATCTTGCAACACTCCACCTAATCCCCATGTTTTCAATCAAAAGATAACTCAGTGCAGACTTTTTAGAGGGCTGTCCTGCCTGCCATGTGGTTTGATGCCTCAGGCAGTTGCCTCCAGACTCCAGCTGTTTTTATTACCTAAGTGGGTTTGATTGCTCCTTCATTTGTGCCTGAATGAGAGCCCTTGGCACCCTCGTGGGCTTTAATGGGGTCTGTGTGTTCTAGCTACCAATTAAACCCACTGGCAGCGATTAACAGCTTCCAGCATAACACTAACACAGAGCAGAGGGGACACAGCTTTCCAGGTCTCCGGCAGAGGATCTGGTGGAAAAGGGACATGGCTTTCTGCAGAACGATGGAGCACAGGGGCCCTTCCTGAGCAGACAGCTGTGCTGGCTGGAAATGGCTCTGTCCCCAGGTGACTGCTGCCACTTTCTTCTCGTCAGTGGAGGTCACAGAATCATCACATGATGTGGGTTGGAAGGGACTTTGAAGACCACCCAGTTCCAACCCCCTGCCATGGGCAGGGACACCTTCCCCTAGGCCAGGTTGCTCCAAGCCCCGTCCAACCTGGCCTTGGACACTGCCAGGGATGGGGTCCGGCTCAGCTGTCCCAGGCTCACTCTGTGTGAGCTCAGACATGTTTTCCAGCAGTGGGCTGGTAACAGGGATGCTGCCGGTGGGCGGCTGAGGGAGGGTGTCACCCCAAAGGGTGGGTAGAGACATCAGGGGACAGCTACCCACCTGTATGGGCTGGCCATCAGGACTGCTCCTGGAAAACCTTGTGCGGGGTGATGTAGGGATCAGGAAATCGGGGGGGGGGGGGGGGGCGGTGTGTCTCCCCACCCAGTCAGTGTGAAAAGTAGGGGAACCCTTATCCTACCCTCCCCTTTTCTTGTGGTCCTTCCCAGGGCCTGAGCAGGTGAAAGTAGCCAAAAAATGCTGAATTTCTAGCGCACTGGCAATTTTAGGCTTACGCGTCATTTCAGCTCCAAATAGCCGATAGTGCTCGCTACCAGCAACCTTCTGAGCCCTGGCCTGTGGCTCTGCCTGGCCTCTGGCAGCATCCTCCCTGCCCAGCGCCACGGCTCCCCTTAGCACATCTCCTCGGCCCCGCTCAGCTGCTTGGCAGATCTGACACAACCCACCGCCATCTGTGGAAACCCTGGGGAGGATCCATCCATCAAAATTAAGATGTTCAGGGATTAAATGCTTCGATCTCATTGGAATTGACATTTTCTGATGAAAATTGGTTTGGTCAGAGAATGTGTAAGTGGTCCGTACACTGTGATCGGGTGAGGGTTTAAATTGCCTGCTCGAGTGCAGGAGCGGAAAATCAAACCAAAAATGCTTTTTAACTAAGCTAAACTCTATCAGCCATCTCATTCTGAGCGAGGCCCATGGCACCAAGGAGAGCATTTCTCCTGCACGGGGTACTTGTGCTGATTTAAACTTGATGTGAGATCAAAAACACGATCGCGACATGTGGAAGTGATACCCAGTGCGACTCTGCGGCAAATGGTGGCATTCCAGAAGATGCAACGGAGCCCAAATGCTTTGCTGGAATTAGAGAAAGACATCAAGTCAAGGTTCAAAATACCATGCTTTCAAAATGCCTGTTTTTCTGGAGGCTGGGAGAGGAATACAGAAATAGCTCCTGATGACGACGAGCTCTATTCCTTAGCCTGAATAGCGCAGCGTATTCTAATGCACGGGTCCAGCACTTTAGGTGTGAGAGAAAGACTATCTGTGCAGGCCAACACTGCAAGCCAGCTTGTAAAAATCCTGATTAAAACCCCGCTGAGCCTAATCGTGAAAGATAGCTTTTAATTAAAAAGTACAACCATTCAGCCAACTTTTATAGGAGATTGCTACGACCCCAGGAGATGCCAACCAGCAATAGACTAAAGTCCTTCCGGAGGGAGGGATTTTTCCCATCCCTTGTTAGCTGGCAGGGAACATCTCTGACTGTTTTAAATGGGCAACTTCACAAGTTTCCTGAGTGTGGTTTCGTCCATTAGGAAATGGGAATCTTTTAACGGCTCACCCAGGCAGCAAAATTCCTCCACTCCATCTATCACATTAGGAGCCCGGAGTCCATGCTGCTCAACTCCGCGGAGCAGGAGAGAGAGCAAGAGAAAAGAAAATCCAGATGGGGCAAAGTGTAGCTCGACTTTTTAATACTAAATTATTTACAGTAAGTAAAATCGTGTGTGTCAATTGTGAAAAGAGTCCAATTTGTTTGATTTACATTGCAGGGGGGTGCCCTAGGGTAGGGGGTGTTTAACTATCTCCTCTAATGTAATTGCCTATGGCAGCCCGTTAAATATTTGATAGGCTGCCTGCGCAAAGTAAGGAACTTTGTCTGATAGGCTCCCGCAACCCTTTCAGCGTATCAAATGTGTTTGCAGCCAGAGAGTACCTGAGCCCTTTCTATTGTGTAACGGGTGCTCAGCACGCTCGTTTCAAGCCCACACAGACTGCAACGGGCATGTTTTTGCCCACTTTCAGGGTGTGCTTGTGTTCCGTGGGAATGTGTGCTTTCCTCTGGAAAACAGGGGCTCTTCCCCCTTACCAGCGGCTTTATTTTACATAAGAAGCCCAAGTTTCTCTTTCCGTGCCTCAGAGGGAGCATTTTCCTCAGCAGTTCAGCTGGAAAAGCAGTTTTTGCTGTTGTCAAGGCTGTGCCCATGGCTTGGAGGCGCTGGCCCCCGGGACAGCTCCCTGCCCTAGGTCACAGTGATTGGGCAAAGGTTCCCTTCAGTCACAGGATGGTCCAGCCTTTGCTCAGACCTTGGCTGCAGGACAGCGAGCAGGATGGGGGTACACCGGCTGTGGGAAGGTCAGCAGAGGGGCCTGTGGGCACCAGCAGCAGAGGTGGGATGCAAAAAATTCAAGGGTCCCAGCATGCACAGCCCAGCCTCAAACCAGCCTCTTAGAGCTTTTTCACTATTAGTGTGCAAGGTGGCCAAACTCACAGTGACCTGGGTATGACTGAGGTGTGCGAGGAGAGGTACAAGAGGTCTTACCCCAGCCCCCTACACTTCTCCTTGTCTGTCCTCTATGGAATGGACATATTAGGTCCCTCTTCCCCACCACAGCTACATCCAGCCCTGGTCCCTACACGCAGCAGTGCAGCCCAGCCTGAACACCCATCAGGAGAGCAGTGGCTGATGCCACATGGCTCCTGGCTATTTCCACTCCAGCTTTTGCCACTGGCAGTTCTGGTCCCAAGAAAACAATTGTCCCTTAGCCCAAGCAAAGAGGAGGACAGCAAAGTGGTTGAGTAGTCTGCCCCTGGGAGATGCTCAGCTGCTTGCAAAGCTTGTTTCCTGACTTGGGGATCTGTCCCAGCTCACGCTGTTCCATTTGCACAGCTCAGCAGCTCAGTTTGGTTGGAAAACTAAGGGGGAACAGGCATGAGGCTTCCGTGGTTGTAAGGGGACCTCTCTTTTGGGACCTCTCTTTTAAGGGAGTCCACTGCCACAGGAGATGAATCCTGCTGCCTGATGAAATGCTGACGGAGCAGACAAAGTCACCTCACATGACCCCTTTGGGGACCATTTTGGTTCTGAGGTTATTCACACTCTTTTCCTCTTTTTGTGCATATTTGTAGCACAATTAATTTGGCAGAGCCTCTGGGAAGGGACGTAGAGCATCTCTTCCTCTGCAGTGTGCCACTGCCTCAGGAACACTTGCACTGCCAGGAAAACCCAGGGGATGAATGCAATTTCCCTGCTCCCCCTCCCCTCCCTCCTGGGGCAGGGAGCTGGGTTGGTGGCCCCTGCATTGCCAGTGGCTGCAGCCCCAGCCAGCTGGGGAGCCTGGCTCCCACCATCTCCCTTCTGTTTCCTAAGCAAGTGTCCTCCCTGAATTACGGTCAGAAAGCAGTTCGACAGCCCAGCGTGTCAACCAGGACCTTCAAGTACCGGCCCTCTTCCTGAAGTTACTGCTGAGGAATAGCAGCAAAGACCTCAAAACATTACCTCCATGAAATATCACGAAATTTGGAGCTGGGAAAAAGAGATGCAGCAGCCAGGAACAGACTGCCAAAGATGAGACAAGCCCCATATAGTGACCAGGAAGACTCCTCTAGCAGCAAAGAGACAAACAAGAATTTCTATTCAGCTTGGGAAGCTTCTCCTATTTTTTCCTGGCCAGTTTGACCTGGATATCACAGATTAAGTGATGCCCTGATCCCCCCCCTACCAAGACAAGCCACTGATCGAAGCATTTCTGCTCGTGTCCCCAGTCTGCCAACTGGACTGTTCTTGTGACTGTGGATTTTGGGGAATTCAGCACTGCCCGCTGGGAACTCACTGTGAGCACAGTTAAATACATCAAGGTCAACAACGAACAACTAAGACCCACAATAATTGACCCAGGTCCTGAGGTAAACAAAGGATGCAGCAGGTAGCATGACTTTCCTAAAAAATATCACACTAGTAGTACTTCACTTGCACACGCACCAGGAGTGATTCACACAGCACATGTCTGGGCAGCTCCAGCTGTAACGCCAGCTCTGCCCACGTACAGGAACAAAAGGTAGATAGCGGTACTCAGAGTGTGGTGGTCGCTGGAAGCTGCTGATAGGAAAAGAAAAGCAGTGGCTGGCCTCCTGCTTCAGCCAAAGAAGAAAGAGCTCCCAGAAGACAGTCCACAATGGCTGCCATAGCTATTTGGCTGCAAAAGGAGGAGGGAAAAGCAAATTCATAAACTCAACCCCATTAGACTTTCTTCCACAAGGAATAAAGCCCTTCTTCCTCTCCCAGGAAATCCCAGGTCTTTGCTTTGGCCAGCTCTGCTAGAGCCTGTCTAAGCCCATCCCAGCATCACCAGCTGCCTTGACGAGCAAAGGATTAACTGTGTCCATGCCCCACCTGAAAGGTCAGACCTTTCCAGGGACACTGCTGCCATGAGACCTCAAACACCTCCGGCACGGGAACAAGGTTTTGCTGCTCACATAAGGGTGGGAGAAAGCCTCTGGTCTTCTCTAGTCAACCTTGCCAGTCCGTAGGAATTCCTAGAGGGTAGGAAATATCCCATCACCCGCCTGGGATGGTAAATGTTTAACAAGGGGAACACCCCCTTCCTTTCTCCCTCCCCTCTTCATACATATTCAAGTCCTGCATCTCTTTCAGCCGGCAGCGCTGCCCCTCTCCCTCCATTGCAGTGCCAGGGCAGCGCAGCAAAACCCCGCAGCAGCACAGAGACTCACTGGTGGTGGGGAATTCATTGAGGTGGCCACAGTTCAGTCAGTGTGAGAGCTCAGTAGGAGCGAAGAGCATTAAATGTACGTGCAAAGGGTGTGTGGTTCAGAGGTGGAAAAATGGGGAATAGTCCAGACTGCTGGACACCCTTGACTTGTGCAGGTTGCTTTCTGGGACTTGTGCTACGCCCCAGGTGCCCCCCCCTCCCTGGGTTGCTGCGGCAGGGGACCAGCTGATGCAGGTCAAACCACACCAGGGAGTGCACTGATGGGGTAAGATGCTACTGAGAGAGTTTTGGCACCTGGGAGGGCTGTTCCCCACTGTTTTTCCACCTTCCACTTACTGATGCAGCCGGAGGCGCAGCCCTACTCAGAGGTGCGCCTCTCAGGCATCTGTCAAGTGAGGGAGATGGGGCAAGGTGGAGATGGAAAAGGCCCTCTGGAAAAGGATCCCCAAGTTGTGTCCCAGGAGGGGTGGTGTCTGCAGGTCCTCTGCCCTTTGAAGGGGTATAAAGCCCCAGATCTGGAAGAGTGATATGGAGATCTCCAGTCCAACACCCGGTTTGAAGCTGGGCCAGTTAGAGCAGGTTGCTCAGGGCTTTGTATAGTGAGGTTTGAATGCCTCCGAGGATGGAGATAGCATAGTCTCTCTGGGCCCCTGTTGAGTGAGCAGGGAGAGGCTGTCAAGGTTCTTAATCTACAAACACAACCAAAACTTGCCTGGGGGTGTTGCATCTGCCTGATTTAGCGTGCAAACCCTGCGGGTGAAAGGAACTGGGCGCAGATGGCATCAGCAGCCAGGCAGAGGGGAGCAAGTGGGACCCACACCCAACTCCACACTGGTCCCCACGAACCCACTGGGGTTCCTCAGAGGGTTTCTCGGGACTGCTGTGCCTGGAAGGCAGGGGCAGCAGGTCAGGATGGGGTGGAGCGGGGGTGGAAGACCATCAGATGAGGAGCTGGAGGAGAGACCTGCTGGGCTCCTGGGATGCAGAGGGAGGTTTTGCACAGTGTGGCCACGCAGGAATCCAGGCTGATGCTCCCGGGCCCCTGGGAGCTCCCAGCCTGCTCCGGCACACACACGCCTGCCAACGCCGAGGCTCTCTGTGGTTCTCCATCCCTTTCTGCTCGCTCCAGCTCTTACAGAAACCCGCTCTATTAATATCCCCATCTCTTCCTCTCGGCCCATTATTCTCCTGATGGCCCAAATTTCCAGTTAGCTCCTCTCCAAATTTAAACGATTGCTTCCCCCTCTTTTCTCAACCGCCCCCCCCACCTTTCCGAGAGATGATGTCACTGATGACCTATATTCTCCTTCCTCTTAAATGGCTGGCGCCGGGGCTATTAGATCCCCGCTGCTGGGCTGTGATTGGCTGACAGCCAGTCCCAACCTCACAAGTAACCACGGCCATTCACCAGGAGCGGGGAACTCCAGCATCGCCGCAGCCCTGGAGAAAGGGAGAGGAAGGAAGGATGGAGCTGACTGGAGCCTACTCCCACCCAGGGGGGATGCTGCCAGGGAAGGGAGGAAGGGGAGATGTAAAATAGTTAGCAGCTTCGGACCAGACAAAAGCAGCCTTGGAAAGCATCTTCACCATCCTACCTGCTGTCAGGTTCTGCCAGGACCTGGTGGCTGAGCCCCCACAGGCTGCTGGTGGGATTGCTTTTCCTTTGACCCAGCTTGCAGCCCCATGGCTCCTAAAGCACCACAGGTACCGATGGGAACCGCGTTGCTACATGGGTCTGCACACCTTGAAGCCTGTAAAAGCCCAGAAGCACCATTTTGAACAGTCCCTCGTGTGCCTGGAGGGCTCAAGCATGTTGTATTTCTTTGTAAGCCAAAGCACCGTATCAAAAGCCAGCGTGTTTCTGTGCAGAGACAAACTCTTTCTTATTTGTGTCATGATTGAGTGGAGAATTTCAGCCCACTTCTGAGCAGGTAGCGCTCCCTGGCACCAAGTCAGTGGAGAGGCCAAAGCTCAATCAGTCTACGGAGGAGAAGTCCACAAGTGCTGGAAAAAGACGTTACAGGTGGTGGGAGGACACAGGACATGCCCCCTCTGCTGCCCACGACTCTGGTCAAGGCATCCCATTTTTAAAGCCTTCTTAAGAGTCACCTCTGGCTCTTCTCAGTAAACAACAGGGCTTCAGTGTCCCATTTAGTCCCAGGCTGAGGAAGAGCTGCCGTGACCACCTGCTGCTGATCAGCATATTCTAAGAAGTGAGAGAGGGAGAGGAAGGGGAAGGGACATAATGAGTAGAGGAGGGAATAGAGGTCCCTTCCTTTCCTTTAGCCGTGGACATCACTACTATTTCTACTCTGTGCCTTTGTTCTTCTACGTTCTTTCAGCCCTTCAGCCTACTGCTTATCCCCGGTCTCATGAGTCCAACCCAGGTCCTCCCCAGACAGCTCTGCCCATGCAACTCCAGCATCCCAAACACCTCAAACCATAAGCCCACCCCATCCCACAGCTGGCAGGAGACTGACTTGAGCAGGGAAAGGTCCCAGCCATGCAGGAAAGGCATCCCCAATGGCCAGCTGTGACATCGTGCTTCTCCCAAACAAGTCACATCTGACTAAGAGGTGAGGTTTTGGCTGGGTGATCCAATGTCTGGCTGGCCACCGGGGTCTCACCACTCATGAGCCCTGGCCAAAGGGATATAGCAGCCACAGGGGACAAACATGCAGATTATTTCCTCATCCAAAGGAGACTCTTTCTAGTCCTCACCTTGGTTTATTCAGCAAACGGAGTTCCCTAGAAACTAATGCAGTTAGGATTTCCAGCAAGATAGAGAGGGGAAAAGAAATAACAAGAAAGAAATGATAAGAAAAAAAGAAAGAAAGAAAGAACAGGAAGAAAATGAGGAGAGGAAGAGAGGAAAAAAAAAGGAAGGAAAGAGAGAGTCTTGGTTTTCTGAGTTAGAAGCAAAATTATCTTGATTTCCATTTGAATAATTCATGTTTGCCACGGGCCATGTATTCCTGAGCTTGGGTGTCAAGTGTTTATTGAATATATCTCTTGACAGGGCACTTGTGTGATATTCAGCCATTGCCAGAGTGTTAAAAAAACACACACAACAAATGTAAAAGGAAGGGGGAAAAAAGGAAATGCTGAAATGACGGCTTCCTCCTACTCAGTTTGAGAATAATTGGTCCAAATGAAGCCCCTTTCCTTTCAATAAAGAGTTTCCCCCTGCCCCCTCCCCTACATGGGAAACCAGCTGGGAGCCCGGCATGGGTGGCTGGGACATTATCCTTACACCCGGAGCGAGAAGCTCTGCCATCATCCTAGAAGTTGAGCCTGGCAGGTGCTGGAGAAACTGGAGCCTTTTCACCTCCTCAGCTTTTGACTGGACATGGAGATGTGATCCTGAAGACTAGAGCTATCCCATCCCAAATGTTTCCACCTCAGAGGGAATCCCAGTTGTGATGTAAGCCAGGTAGTCCAGGGTTGGTTGCTGAATGTCTTGGACCACTCACCTCCATCTCATAGTCTGCACGGCCATGGCGACACCAGCTAGAGAGTTTAAGCAAGTTTAAGGCTGAATGGCAGCTGCACCTACGCAGAACAGTGGCACTGAGCGGCTGTTCCCTCCCTGGTGCCACAGCCACCCCTGAAAAGGGACAGCAGAGAGCCAGCCGGCCTCTGCAGGGACAGCGTGATCCCCTTCTCTGCTGGGCAGGAGGGCAGGTGTCCTCTCTACCTACTGTCCTAGTTTGATCCCTGCTGCAGTAAACAGGGGCTGCTGCCCTTCCAAACTCTGTGGCCGCAGAGCCCTCAGTGAACACCCTCCAAGCATGGAGGACCGCTGTCCCCCTTGTCCTGAGGGCTTGCTGTTGGGTGCTTTCCTTCCATGCATCCTTACCCAAGGCAGGGACAAAGCCTTGAAGACAAAAGGCTATTTGGGGAGTGGGGCACAGGAGAAGGCAGGATGCTGGAGGGTGGCCACGTCCCAAGCCACTCTGTGCAGGGACAGCATGCATATTAATCAGATGTCCCAGAAATGCTAAATTCGATGTCACAGCTCTCACCACCTCTGCAAATCTCTTGTGCTGCCAAAATAGGTTCTGAGGGAACAGATTTTGCCGTGCCTGAGGTGGCCCATGGGGATGTCTCTGAATGATGTTTCCCAGTGTGTCCCACAGAGCTTGTAATATTCACGTGTCCCTCGTACTCAGGTATCCCTCTCCCTATCAGCCCACATCACAGAGAGATGTCTACAGGGTGGCACAGAGCAGGGAGGAAGGCTGGGAGTAACATGATTTCTCCTTCAGTTTTTTTTCTACAGGTGACCTCTGAGAAGATACACGAGATGATACACCATAGTGTGTGACTGATAGTAGTAGCTGCCTCGTGGGATGTCACGTGGAAAATAGGAAATGAAGGCTCCAGCCCTGCAGCAGGCTAGAAAGTGGCCAAAAAAACCACTCATGTGGGGAAGAGCAAAGTGAGAATGAGCCTGTGCTCAGATCCTCTCTGCCTGGTCAGCACCTGTTGGAGTCGGTGCCTAAGGACAAGACATCTCACCAGCTCATCCCAAAAGCCAGCTGCAGAAGAGAAGCACCACTGCAGCTGTGGCACTTGCTCTGAGCCCCAGTGTCAGCCTGAGCTACCCTGTGGGTTGGTGCAACGTGTGTAGTAAACAGTTGTCCCACTGCTGGTCCGATGAGTGCTGTGGGGTGAGGGTGGGTCACTGTGGCACGGCTTAAGCTGATGTCTGAGTCATGGAGCTGTCAAGTTATACCACAGCAGCCAAGGGGCTGCAAACTCACCCAGCCAGGACAGTCCCCAACTAACTTGAGAAGAAATGCAAGGGCTGTAGGGGACTTCGGGCATCTCATGCAGCTTCTTCTTCCACGTGGTGTGGAACCACTTTACTGGGGACAACCACCTCAGCCCATGTGGCAGGAGAGGAGTGACCTGAGCTGCAGCAGCAGGACCATCCTTGGAGGGACACATCTCCCACTGTAGGGCAGTGCCACCCCAGCTCCTGCCACGAGACCCTGCACCCCATAGAAGCTCAGTGATCCCTGGGAGGGCAAAGGACACAGCTCTGGGGATTTGCAAGCAGTGCAAGCAGAGGAGGGGATCTGCAGCAGCTGGAGTGAATTCACTTGCAGAGTCAGGGTCTTCTGATGGGAAACAGCCTGGTGCGGGGGGACCCACTCCTGGGTGGCTACTGGCAGGTGCCCATCAAACTCACAAACTTCCCCACAGCATCACCTGGGACCCTGAATCCCATGGCAGAGCTGGTGCATCACAGGAGCCGGGGCAGAGCAGCTGGGCTGGGGGGGGCAACACCAACAAAGGGGACCTGAGGGCTAGGGGAAGGCAGCAATGCAGGGATGCCCAGGACAAAACCTTGACCACTACCCCCCGCCACCCCCAGCACTCAGCCAGCCAGTGAGACCCCCAAACCACAGACCTCCTTAAGAGGTGTCATTTGAATAACCGCTTGGGCAGAGGGAGGCAGCCAGACAGGGAGATGGGAGCCTCTCGCCGCCTGCTCTCTCCCAGCACCCAGTTCACAGCTGGTGCACCAGCAGGGATCCCTGCTTGGCCATATGCTCTACGTGCTGCTTCAATTACCCCTCGGAGGAGCCAGGGCTTGCACGGCTCCTGGGAGGGGAAGGAGGGGGCCATGGGGGAAGGGGATGCAAAGCAGGGAGGAGGGAGATCCCCTCAGATGGTTGGGATGCCAAAAAATGAGAGCAAGGCTGATGGGTTTAAATCAGAGCACCTTTGCTCTGGTCCATGTGGGACACCCGTGGAGCACCCCCAGGGCATCTTTGCATACAAGAGCATCCCCTGCCTACAAGAGCATCCCTGACAGCCTTCTGCTGGCACCAGCTTGGGGCTGGGTTTAACAGCCCCACACAGACCAGGTAGCGCACCAGAGTGGGGAGCCCCTCTGAACCCTATGGGAGGGGATCTGGCTCAGAAACCTCCCAGCCAGGACTCAAGACCTGTTGCCTGGCATTAGGGATCCATCCCCAGCTGTAAGGATGGACGAAATGTCCCCATTCCTCTCTCTAGAAAGCTGATTATTTCCAAACTGAGGCCCCAAAGAAATTGTGTAAGGGGGAAACAAAGAATTTTCCACTACTGTTTTCATTTTCATAAAAATACTCTTGTGATTAAACAGAAGTGTTCATGGGAAACACTCTGATGCCTTAAAAAACAATTCTTTCTTTACTGGAAAGCCAAGAACCTGAAAACTAATATTTTTTTACCTCCAGCCCACATTTTTTATTTTCTCACCTCCTTTTAGCTTTCTTCTGAAATTGTTTGCATTTGGGTTTTTAATTGCTCATGAAATGTCAGTTTGTGATTATCTGATGAAAGTAAAAACTATTTGGTTTTCCTGAGTAGGTCTAATATTGGGTTATTCGCTACATCTTGCAACCAAACCAGAGGAAAAATCTTTACAGGAGCAATATGCATTGCTCTGGTGCTCGTTAGACAGATCACCCTGCCCCTTTTCATGCCAAAAATATCTCAACCTTACACAAACACACACAATTTGTGTTCCTCTGAACGGGAATTAGATTCTCTGTTCCTCAGGAAAACTGGTGGGGTTTGAGTTTTGGGGGTTTTTTTTTCAGTTTCTGAGCAGAATAAAAAAGAAAAGCCAAATGTGCATGAAAACAAGCTTAAACATAAATCATCAGGAACTGACATGAAGCTTATCAGATAATTTTGAAACACACCACCTTCATTTCAAGTTTTTCCAGCCACTGGAAATATTTTTATGATCAGAAACAGCAGGCTTCATTTCAAGCAGTCATTGTGAAATGAAAAATATGTCAACATGTGCTATCGAGAAAAGCATCAAACCACGACATGTCAGCATTCAAGGCAGCATTTTGAGTTGGCAAGGATTTATCCGGAGGGTTTTGCTTGTACTTGTTTTGCTCCTGCTGCACCGTTCCTGCCCGGCTGCAGGCGTGCTGCCTCTGCTGTGACTCCACAGCCCTTGCAGACACGCCTGGTCCAGGCAAGATTTGGGCACAATCCTGTGATTTCTACAGGGACAACCGTGCCTTGACGTTCACAAGATGGAAATGCAGTGCAGAAAGAAGTCGTCTCATCAAAGTGGTGTTAAGTGGGGGCAGCCAAGCTGTGTCCCGAGTACCTGCAGGTGGCTAGCCATTTCCTCACTGCTCTGGCTGCCAGCCCTGCCTCACCGCATCTCTTCCCCGCACTCTGCCCTTGCCCCCTGGGCCACAGCCAGCAGTCACTGACCAACACCGAACCCACACCAGTATTGCCAAGACGACCTGAGACAGGAATATCTTTCCTATCTTTTTTTTCCCTGCCTGGGCTGGACAATTTTTCCATTCACCTGGACAGCCTGGGCTGTGACTCACGTCATGCTTCCAGCGAGCATCGCCAGCATGGGCTGAAGCTGAAATCCTCCGATGCCCGCGGGACCCATGGTCCCTAGAGGAGCTGCATCAAGCTGGGCTGGGAGTGGAGGCTGATGCTGAACTGAGATGGCCCCGCCGTAGCCCATGAGCATCTTGAATCCTGACTCTCCTGGAGCAGGGAAGGGAAATTAGCGAAAACAAATCAAGGACTAATTCCAAGTGTCAAAGCCACTTGGGGAAATTGCTTTGCTTCTGGGACACCTGCAGGCAGAAAAGCTTGCCTGAATAAATGAGTCTCTCATCCGCCAGCCCCAGATACTTCCACGACTCACTCATGTTCTGTCACTGCTGTCCCAGAGACTTCTCTCCCGCGTCGACCCCTTGCCCAGTGCCCCTCGAGCCCCCTCCTGTCGCACTAGCAGAGGTCACAGCAGAGGGAAAGCCCAGCCTGATGCCCTGCGAGCCAGGCTGAGGGGTGGAGTGGTCCAAGCAGACCAGTTCAGAGGTGCAGGGTCAGCACCAACACCCGTGGGTGGGAAACAAGAGGCAATTTTAGCCCAGAGCCCCTCTGCAGGTGCCGATGGTCCCTGAGTGTGCGGCAGCAGCTGTACAGTGCAGGCTGGTTTTGTTCTGGGGACAAAGGAGGGCTGAACCGAGATGGCACTTGGGCAGCAGTTCAGCCGGGCTTTCCAGGCAGTAAGTGCCCGTCTGCAAACAAACCCTCCCCAGTGCTGCCGGCTGTGTGGGACGAGGGCAGGCAGGTTGCCCACACGGGCAGCCGGGAGCCCTCGCAAGGCTATCTGGTGACAGCTCACGCTTTTGTCCCCGCTCCTCTGGGGAAAGCAAGCACGGGGTGTCAGCGAAGCGGAGGGGAGGTATCTAAAGTGGGGAAAGTTTATCCCTTTGGCAGGTTTCTTTCCTTTCAGAGGAAACAAAGCTGTCTGTGCTTTCACAGCCCCTGTGTATGTGCATCTACTGGGGAATGGGATCAAAGCAGCCCTGGGTCTCAGGTACTGTATTCCCACTGCACTTATTCCCCCATTTTTAACCCCATGTTTCTGGTCCGAGATGGCACCAGCACTCTCAGCGCACTCCCCAGTGCTTTGCTCACTCAGAGGCTGGTGGTCAGTGCTTTTCCTCCCCAGCTGTGGTCATCCTGGCGGCAGTCGGGTGAAGAGCCCAGAGGTGACTGCTGGCACCTGGCATAAGAGCACATCTCCCCTGGCTTTGCCTGGAGGAGCTGCTGCACCATGCAAGGACAGCTCGCTTTGCTGAAGAGCAATGCACAGTTTGGAAGAAAACATCTGACATGGGCTCGGTCTTTGCACCTAATGTGCAAGTTACTTCTGAGCTGTCCTGTTTGGCAGCCACATGATGGTAATCAGAAGTCTCAGGCCAGGTGAGGCCAGCTTCAGCCAAGTGTCCATGGCCATCTCCATTGCTGTGGTAGGTGCTAGGGCTTGGATACACAACCAACACATATTTCTAACTTCCCACCAAAACAGCAAGAACAACAAAGCGTCAAAATGTCTTTGGGTCCCCTGAGATCTTCTGCTGCCATAGGAGAGGAAAGTGTCTAACAAGCCCTACAAGAGAGTGTGTTTTTCAGAGAGGAGGAAGAGGGAAGTGATGGGGCCAATATCTGAGCAGGATGGTTTATTTGACCTTCGTGCGTATATCTTCATTGGCCTTTCTGACAGGCAGAATTCTTCCAGGTAGCACCTGGGGGACTCAGGGGATGAAAGGGTTAAAAGCCCTTCAGGCCATGGGCTGACCCACAGACCTTCCCATATTGTCCCTTTTCTTATCCCCTGTCACTGGGGAGATTAGCAGCCAGCAGATTAACCTGGTCTATGCCCTGCAGGCACTTTGGAGACGAAGGGCAGAGGAAAGAGAGGCTGATCTTTGAATTCCAAAATGCTTGGATGTCCATGCAGGAGGCAGGAAAGGCCTGGAGGGAGAATAGGTCCAGAGGACTGGAAGGGAAAAGGATGCACAGGGATCGTGGAGAATATTAACCAGCTTTCTGCTCTGAGGGAGAGAGGTCCAGCCTTTGGAGCTCATGTGTTCCCGAAGGGCATCAGCAACACAAGAGCAGAAAGGTCCCCTTGAGGAGATGCAGGAGTCTCTGGGATGGGACTTTCTCGACAAACCTAGAGCTGCACAAGCCAGGCAAGCCAGTGGCAGGCTGAGGTATGTGGAAAAGTTGCTGCTCACAGGTCAGGGAGGTCTCACGCCAAGTCTGCTGTGAGCTCTGGCCTTGCCCAGCAGACATGTGATGGGCTGAACCTGCTGTGCCCTGGTTCCTGGGAGCCCTAATTAGTGCCCTCAGCAATGCATTAGCACATGGGGCGCAGCTGAGCCACAGCCCTGACACGAGCGTAGGGCTCTGCGGAGAGTAGCTGCTTGGCTGAACTAAAACATTGCAGAGGGAGAGCAGAAGGGAGATCTCAGAAATGATCTGATTTGGAATTTCCTTACCCCAGCCTGAAAACCTCCCAAGAAAGTAAAAAGAGCGTGGCCAAGCAAAGCAGGTGAGTTTCACAAAAGCAAAGAAGAGTGGGTGGGTGGCAGGACTTGGGCACATGCTGTTCACAAGGGCAAGGATGAGAAAAGATTATCTTTTCATGATGGAAAGCTTCAATATCCCAGGAGAAGCCTTGAGCATGATTCCCGTCACTTCCTGAAGGGACTTAAGCTCAGGTCACTCCTGCTAGAGCTATATCCTGACCTCAGGCTATTCTGGGACTCAGAGCTCCCCACTCCTGTGAAACCTCTTCCCTTTGGCTGGGAACAATTCAAGACCCACACAGGGGTGTGTGTGATCATGACTTGAGTCCAGTGGTTAAGACATCTCAGCTTCAGTCCTTATTCTTGTGAATTTTCAAGTGACTGATGCAAAATAAAGCAGATCTCTCAGAAAAGTGCGTCACCATGCCCTCCTGCAAGGTAAGGGGGATGGGGACTCAGGTCCCAGCGGGCAGCAGCTCCTCTTGGCTGAGTCAGAACTTTTACCTGTCCCTGGTGGGAGGGGACCCACCTCTTCCCATTCAGTTTGGTGGTATTAGCTCCCAGAAGATGTTTCTTTCCTTTTTCTCCAGCTGACACTACCCAGTTCCCTTCAGTCATATTTCATGCAACATCTTCACAGTTTGACAGACTGAGTGAAATATGCAGTCACCTCTGGATAGGGGAGAAAAATTCCAGGTTGCCTTGCAATTTGATTTTGATTTCAAATCTAAGGAAAAACCTCCACGATGTCTCCTAGCTCAGAAAGCTCTTCCCCAAAACCCATCCAAAAAAGCATTGGTGTTGCTGTGGGCCTCACCCTTTTCATTACAGGATTCACCTACACTCAGCCAGGTTGGAGGAAAGCAGAGACAGAAAAGGGAAATCAATGGAGGTGGAACTGAATGAGCTGATACTGATGGGAGAAGCTGTCAGGCTTCATATCTATCCATCAGTTCTG
This sequence comes from Ibycter americanus, assembly GCA_035590275.1. Taxonomy (NCBI): domain Eukaryota; kingdom Metazoa; phylum Chordata; class Aves; order Falconiformes; family Falconidae; genus Ibycter; species Ibycter americanus. The sequence goes on along the minus strand of JAVJGI010000037.1, from coordinate 1,092,351 downwards.
GGCATAGTCGCCACAACACGTAAGTGCTGCTGAGCCAGCACTAGCATAGGGCTTTCAGAGGTATTTAGGAGAATGCCCATGATTTGAAGGCAGTTAAAACACCCGAGCATCGCAAGCAGCCTGGGACTGAATCAGCTTGAGCAAAAGAAAGGGCACAGGTCTGCCGATTGCCCCCTCCGTAGCAGAGCTGCTTTGAGGATAATTAATTGTTGTTACCCCAGAAGCTGCAGAAGCCACAAGGTAAGAGGAGAGCTGTGCAAGGACGGTATCTAGGATTACCTCGTGCTACCCTTAGTCTGAGCCATAAGCGTGAATCCAGCCATGCCTCACCTAGGAAAGAACCCTTTACCCCCAGATCCAGCTTCTCTTGTGCATCTCAATGTATTTAAGCTAAAACCTTGTTTCATTGATCAAGGCCTGAAATCGATGGCCATCAGAGTGCTAAGACACCAACCAAATAAAGATAATACAAACAGCAATAAAATAGCACCATTGATTTTAAAATTCCCCATCTAAGGCTTTATAAAGTATTCATTAAATGTCTATTAGGATAAATTGAAAGCATTAGGAACATGGGTAACTGGTTATGCAGATTTGCAAGTGTTTTTGGTTAATTTATAAATGCTACATCCACATAGAGAGAGAAGCAGACATTGATAATAATTATTCCAATCTGTTTTGTTATTCTCTATATAACTCAAAGTTGTGAATAGCATGCTATATCAGAGACAGAAAGGGATCCATTTCCTTCTCTCCTGTATCTGTAGGAGGTCAATAAGCTAAGGTAGACAACAGAATTTTTCATCTGTTAAAAGGAACAAAGACACATTTAGCGAACACTTGATGTGGCTGGGGAAGAATGGCACCACTTCATTAGAAAGGCCCTGATGCTTGCTGATTACACGGTTGTTAATATGGTTGAGAGGGTCATGATTTTCAAGCACATGGTGAGTTGTATCATTTTCATCGCTTGCAAAGAGAAGCTGCTTTGGTAACAGTGGGGTGTGTGTCATGTATCTATAGGACTATCAAGGAGGATGGCAACCCGCACTCATTTAATGGTTGTCAATCAACCACAGAGACAGGACGGGGTCGTAACTCAACAGCAGAGGCTGGGGTACTGGAAAATGGGATCATAAAACATACAGAAGGGTCTGCTCTCTGCCAGTGATGTGATTATGGCTTACTGCAACCGAGAGCAACGAAAAGCTGTCCTGTGCTGCCCGTTGCACAGCCAGAGGTGGGATTCCCCTTATAGTCATGTCAGTGCCTAAAGCTAAGTCCAGACTCACTGCCTGGGCTTTCTCCAGCCACGGAGAGACATCGGGGCTGCTGGAGCATGATCCGTGCCTGCAGCTGCAACAAACCCTCCCTCCTGCAGCCGTGGAAGGAGACGCAGTGATAGCCGCTGAGACGTGGGGCTCACGGGCGGCTGCAGGAGGTGACACATCTCTGCCTCGAAGACCTCGCCAGCTACAGCCAGAAGCTGGCCCGTGAATGGGGTCATTAGTCACACTCTCCTGCACAAACAAACTGAAGCACAAAGAGACCATTAAGATGCCCAGCTCAAGGAGGCAGAGAGGGGATCTCTGTCGTCTGGCCGTGCGCATTCAGTGCTGAAGCCCTCAGCCTTACTTGAGACTCAAACCGCCTGTAATTTAGAATTACACTTATTAAGTGCAAATATCCTATGTTGGTCCGTTACCAGGCCCTGCAAAGCATGTGCATATATGTACAGAGCATCATCTTCCTCACCGCAGCCTCCAGACGGAGTGTTTGAAACATTTTGGAAGAGGGGGAAAGGGAAGGCACAGATAAAATACCTCCCTTCTGCTTACGGCCTGGTTTCTGTTGCGGTGCGGGCTGTTCAGAGAGCAGCCTCCCCTGTGCAGTGCAAGATGTCTGCCAGAGGTGTTTTTCAGAGAGCCACAGCCCAAAACACCTGAGATGCAGCAGTGGGAGAGTGTGCCAGGAGTCCTGGTTGCCCTCCTAAGGCTGCTTTTGGGGGAGATGCAGCCTCCCTGTGACTTGATTTCCCCACTGTAAATCACAGAGGAAAACCCCTCCCCGGGAGCTGGATGTTACAGGGTTGAATAAAGCTGAGAAAACCTTGCAAGAACAGCACCAAGCAGCCCATAATTCTTCATGTCTCCTTTTAGCCCCTTCCCTCAGTGTTCTTGCACTTGCTTGCCTCCCCATTCCCCTGCTTTTCCTCTCATTGAATGCTCTGAAAATACCTGGTTCGGTTGCTTTGTGAATTATTAGAGGCATTTACCATAGGCCCTCTCATTAATTATTCACAGCTGTTTTGTTCTGGGGCTCAGATGTAATTAATGGCTCAATTAATATTTAAATATTAACTATTTTTAAAAACCCAAGACATCTCTGTTAAGCTTGTCCATTGAGAAATAAAATGCAGGGCAAGCGAGACTCGGGCAGGGAAGCCGCACAGCGCAGCGTGGAGTGGACTGCTCGGTCCTCCCGCCAGCACAGGTCCATGGCGAAGCTGAGCCTTGGAGCAGGAGCCGGAGGGTGGGAGAGGGTAGCTGGGTGGTGGCGGAGCCAGCGAGCACCACCAGGCTCTCCCAGAAGGCCAGGAGAGAAGAGCAGGAGGTCTGTTTTTGTTAGGTCCTTGGGGAGCCACCATGGATTAAAAGTGAGCATTTCTCTGAGGACTCGATGATCTAGAGACTCCTGATCTCCCCAGGATTTCAGACACCTGGCAGCATTTAGAACCTTGCGAAGCTGGGCATCCTGCTGGTGCTTCCATCTTCTCCTGCTCCACACCCCAGCCTCTGGTGGAAAGAGAAATGGAGGAAAATGGAATGTGAAAGACACACTGATCAGGCCCAAAGCTTGGGTGGCACAAAGTGGGAAGAAATGAGATGTTATTCCACCAGTGGGGCTGCCAGAGACACCACCCCCCTCTTCCCCCGCACAGAAGGCTGATGCTTTCTTATGTCTTTGCTACTTGGGACAGGTCGACAGGTACATTGGTGAGAAACACAGAGAAACACAGGGAATTGAATTCCTGTTTGCTGGGAAAGGCTGAGGTTGGGTTTTCCTGTAAAAGATGGTATTTGGAGAAAGGGAGCGGGGGATACTGGCTTGACTTTTGGGTTGAATGGGATATTCCAACTCGATAGCACTATAAAGCATATGGTTTTACTAGGCTTAAAAAGAAGGAAGAAAAATTTAAAAGCAAAGTAAGTTTAGTGAAATAGAGCCAAGTTGATGTAGAAAGAAAATAAAAATACTATATTCTAACTGTAACCAAACAGAACTTCATTGCCATCAGCTCTGCTTATTTTTATTTGTTTGCTTGTTTCCAAACTGAAATTTCATCCAAACAGATTCATCCCACCAACCCCGAATTCAGTTTCAGTGTCAACAAAATGACATTTCCCCTCAAAAGACACAACCCAGGGGGAATTTTTTTCACGGGGAACAGTGCAGAAATATTTCCTTTTGCTCTGTCCTGAGTGTTTCTCATTCACCAAACGTCTCCGGGTCCTCGACGCTGACAGCCAGGAGACATGAATGATGCCCTGAACAAAGAGCCACGGCCAAGAGCCGGTTCACTGCTCCCTCCTCCCGGCTCTCCCGGACCCAGAGCCTCTTGAGGCTGAGGTTTATCCCACTGAGCTTTTTGCCTCCCATCTACCCGATGGTCTGGGAGGTCAGACCCATCCGCCCCGGTGTGACCCGCTGAGAGGTTCCCCACGCTCCAGTGGCGTGCACGGGAAGATGCTGGTCTTGCCCACCCATTCCTCTGACGGGAATTCGTGGGAACAGGTTTCGCTCGGGCTATATAAAGCATTACTGGAGCCAGGTTCCTCCGGGTGGTTTCCGCCAGCCTTCTGCTCGCATCCTGATAATTCACGACGGGTGATTTACAGCACCATCCCGCCACAGCAGGCACTTACTGAGGCCCACCTTGCCCAAGCAGGCGTGAGGCTGGGTCGGCTCAGCTCCGCACGCCAACATATACGGTAGCGCGCAGCGGCTGAATAATAGATGGCTGATGCTTTGTGAAGGTCCCGTAACCTGATCTCCATCACAGGGACACATGGACAGAAATGGAGCGGGGAAGCCGCCCGATAATGCGAGCCGCGGCCACCCGATACGCATCCCTCGAGCACGATCTGGTGCCTGGCCAATAGATGTCTATTGGGGAGGAAATGAGAACCTGGTTTCTTAGGGACCGGCTGACGCTTGCCTCCCCCCCACCAGCTCTGAAAGTGCAGTAGGCGATGGGCAGATGCTGCAGCAGCCACCGCTCGCACCCTGCTCTTCCTGGCTCCCCCCGGCCACAGCCCCCACATTCTCCAGCTGGAGGACGGTGGGTTTCCTCACAGCAGCGTGGCATATCCCGCTGTCCTCAGCATCCTGCGGAGGAATTAGGCACCCAGGCCTCCATGGAGGGGCTGTGAGTGTGTCCAGAGTGACCACCCCATCTTGCTCCTGCTGGAGTGTTGCACTGGCCTTTGCCTGTTTGGCATCGCTGTGTCCGGTCTCTTCCAAGGAGAGCACATATGGGGGCTTGCTACAAAAACCCAGCTCCTTTCCAAAGCCTGCAGAAAGCCAGCTGGATCATTTCAGCTTTGTGCTGCCTAATAAAACCAGGCACAGCTCCTCCACAGCCAGCTCTTAGCAGCAAGGGATCCACTGGTGCTGCTTTCCTATTTTAATAGACCTCAAGCTCCCAAGAAAGCTCCTTTGCCTCCTCTCCCTCACAGACAGACATGTGTGGGATATGTCACGCTCTGTGCTATCGCAGACCTGCTCCCTGCACTTTGCAGTTTTCCTCTGCACTGCAGAGCACGAGGGCTTATGCTCCCCTGTAAGGAAGGCTGAGATGCTCAGAAAAGGCTTGTTCCCAAGACCTGCATTTGCAGAAGGTCCCTGTCCCTGTCCCCAGGTGCTCGAGCACTGCCAAAGGTTGTAGATAGCTGGGAAAATCCTCAGCCTCAGCGAGCTGAGTCTCCTGGCTGCCAGAGGGTGAAAGAGCTCAGCTGAGCATCCCAGGAAAGGGGTGACACGTCCCAGCCCTACTAGTAGGGCTCACGAGTCCTCGGGTCACGGGGCTGAGCATGCCTTTCCCATCCCACTACAACCTGCTTACACCCACCAGCTGCGCAATGGGAAGAGAAATCGCTTACAGGAGCAGCCCTGCGTAACCAATATTGGACTCTGCCAGGCTGCAAATCCCTGGGGGCAAAAAAGTCCTGAAGTGTCCCTTTCTCTGGGAATACCACCCACCTGCAAACACCTTCCGGTACTTTCAGCTCCTCTATTGCCTTTGCCCTTGTTGCAGATGTTCTTTTTCCCCTGTTGTTCTGCGCTATGGTCATGGTACGAATCCAGGTGGGGTCCAGCCATCACACCATCTGCAAAATGCATCACACATTGCAAAGGGTCCACACAAGACCAGGATGCTTTCAAACATAACAGCAATGGGAGTTACATCAACACGGCAAGGACAGATGAAGCAACCTGCCAAGGTGTGGGATGCTGTCCCATCCTGGCCGCAGCAGTGACCCTGCCTGCAGGCAGCAGCGTGACAGGGCAGCGGGTGGCCGTGCACACCCGTGCCTCACGCTGCATGCTGCTCACAGCTGCATGCTGCTGCAAGAGCAGCTCCTGGAGCAGGAGACGCTCACCTTCAAATCCAGAGGGAGGGTGGTTCAGTGAGATTGGAATAAAAATCAGTGCGGGTGGTTGGGAGGAGAAGAGAGGGGTCATCTCCCCCTGGAGATGGAGGGAGAGCCGGAAAGGAGCTTCAGTGACAGCAGTCACTGCTTATTTCTCTCACTAAATCCCAATCCAGCCCCAAATCGTCCCTGCCAGAGCTTTAACCCAGGAGCCCATTGCAAGCCTGTTGCAGGGAAAGGTGGGGCTGGACCTCACGCACCCTGGGAGCTGCTGCGCTCCTGCCCACTTCGACCACACGGATTTCCATCTGCCACCTTGCTCGGGGGCTGTACGGCTACCTGCCATGCTCACCATATTGCTGACAATTTCCAGCTCGGGGTAATCACCGTGTAGAGCTATTCTCCCATCCCCAAGCCTGACAGCCGGCAGATTGCACGCCTCAGCCCAGGCTTGAAAAGCCTTGGTGGGGCAGGTTCACTGCAGGCAGCGACGGGCACCGCTCCCAGCACGCACGCAACGCCCGTCCCAGCCCCGGCTGCAGGCATCGCGGTCCAACGCCAGACGCAGGGCGGGATGCAGCGTGGGGGCCCGTGGGGTCACCGGAGCCGGCGTCAGCTGTCAGGCAGAGCCACCCGCCGCAATTACCCACCCTGGCTGCTCGTGGCCGGAGGGCACACGCAGACGGCGGGGATGAAACAGGGCCCGGGGAATGCGAGGGGGTGAAGGCGTAGCTGGAGCTCAGGTTTTCTCGGTGGGGTGCTGTGGCGGGGAGGTCCTAGCCTGTGCAAACAGGTATAGTGAAACCCACTGAGTCACATTGGGGAAAAATTGTTTGGATGTGTAGGAAGGCTGGATTATGTTTTTTCCCCCACCTGGGGAGGAAAAGAGATGTTCCTATGAAAAAGATGCTTTACCCTATTTCAGACCAAACCATTGTACTTCATTTGGCAGTTATCTGGACTTCAGCTTTAATCTGTTTTCAGCTTGTCATTTCCCTGTTCAGGACTACTCAAGAACTAGATCGCCATTCTGCAGCAAAAAAACCCCAAACAACCAACTCCCCCCTAAATCGATTCTGTTTAACATTTTCTAATAAATTCCCCACTTTTTCATCTCTTTGAACTTGATTTGGGTTTCATGAACAGGTTTCAGTTCTGTTCAGGTGAGCATGTGCATGAAATCCAAGTCAAGTGAAAGCTTTGCACAACAAGCTTGGAGAGGAAAAAGAAAGAGAAAGGGGTTGAAGCACGATTCATTGTGTTTTATTCCAATGAGAAGTTCCACCATATTCTGTAAAAGAAGTAGATTGTTCATTTCTGCAGTTTTATCAAAAGGCTCATTAGAGCTGAAGTTGGAGTTGAAGTAGAAGATTTCTTATGGACCTTATTTTTCATGCTGAGAAAGATAACCCCCAACACCTCCCTACTCTTTGTGGCGCTGCAGTAAAATCTTGAAAGTTGAATCTAGGGAATCTAAGGAATTAAAGATCTCTGAGTTTCCATCTCTGTTTACCACCTGAACAGCCTGTCCTTGGGCAGGTGGCAGCTAAGAGGTGAGGTGAGAAAGAAAATACACAGAGCGGCATCCTGGGGACCATCTTGGTAGTGGTGACACTGGGGGGAGATTTTCCTGGGGGGTTGTCTCAGATGCCATTGGGGCTCTCATATGGGGTGACACTGTGGCTTTGGACCTCCTCCTTGCCTCATGGCCACCTCTCCAGGAAAATCCCAGTGACCCAACAGGTTAATGCTGCTCCCACACTCACCTGCCCTTTCTCACATGCTGCCCCTGACTGCCTGTACCTGCTTTCTGGCTCTTGATCATCAGCTTTGCTGGGCAGCATCAGCCGGTTCATTGATTTATTTCTTTGGTCCTATCAAGCTTCATCCAGTGTCACCAGGGTGGCTGGCCACACAGAAAGTGGGGTTCACCTGTGAGCAACCAGGAGAGGTGGCAAAGAAGGGGTTAAAAAGAGGGGCTGTGCAGAGGGATGGGTAAATAGACATGGTTTATGGGGTGTCTGCCAGTTTGGGAACAGAAAATTTGTACTAAAAGTATAATTTGGGGCGGGGGGTGGGGTGGGTGGGTGGGGGTGTGTATCGGGGATGGGGGGTCATGCCCTTGCAGAGGTCTGTGGGTTGGATGCACACAGGCTGCATGGTGTGTGCCCTGGGTCCCTGCTGCCACCGGGCTCCCTGAAAGTCGAAAGCAATGAACTGAGTGTGAGCCAGTCCACAGCCAGTCCGTTGCTGGGAGAGAGGAGGAGGAGGAGGAGGAGGGGGAACAGGGCTGCGTCCTTGCACAGGGAGGATTCCCAGGACGCCCCTCATTGTCCACACACTGCTCCCAGCTGCTCCCCTGCCCACCACCAGCACATCTCCATAACATGAGCTGACATGGCTCCTGCGGGAAGACGTGGGATTGAAAACCCTCCCTTCAAACCCTCTAATTGGAGTTAACTTTTGCCCTGGGAGTGACTCCATTACCAGGGAACCCCGTGGAGGGGCAAGGGTAAGCTGGGGTTTGATGGGTCCGGACAAAAGTCGTTTTCCAAGACTCCCCCACTGCTTCACACCAGACTTTCTCCCGTCTTTTCCCCTCCCACCACACTCTTTCCTCCTCTCCTGATCAGCTGCTCTTTGACTGGTAAAATGTTTACACTCCATGCAGATCCACAAATCAATTAGAGACACATTTAGCTGACATATGGCTTCTCCAGGTCCATTGCCTTGACTGATACAGCCAGAGGGAATAAAAGACCTGGGCTGGAGACCCTGTGTCCCACCCTTATGGACACCAACAGTTCTTAACGATCCTTTAAATCAGTTCTGCTTGAGAGGTATGGGCCAAAGCCATTATCCTCTGACATTTATGACCAGGACTCGCTGACTGCTCTGTCCCTACGGCTTCTGCAAGCCCACTGGTTTTACCCATCAGGACACTGGTAATTCTTCTCTTCCCCCAACATTAGCCACCACATCTGGGCTGGGAGGTCTTGACCTGCCTGGTCTGGAAAGAGCAGCAAATACCAGGGACTGCTGCCAGGGAACAAGAAGGAGGGAATGATTTTTCCCATCACTTCAATGGTTCCTTCTTCCTTTGCTTCACCTGCAGTCACTCCACGTGGACAAGACTCAACAGCCTCCAGAGCTGGCCCTTGTCTGTACAGAGATGGACATTGGAGCAGAAAGCTGCTCCAGCAAAGCTCCAGCTAAGGCAAGCCTCTGCTCAACAAGCAGATTGTGAGGAAAAGGTCCTTTAAACACTGAACTGATGCACTGCAGAGGATCTTCTGCCTCCCCTGTGTCCATCTGAATTTGCTCTGCATTAATGTATCAGCTAATGAAATACCAAAAATAATTCTTACAATGCTTCCACAGACTATAGCAGCTGATGGAAGAGGACTGGGTGGCCTGGCCGCTGTGAGAGCAGAGAGCAAGCACTGAGCTGGGTGACACAGGGATGGTGGCCAGGCAGGGCAAGAAGGAAGGTGGGAGCAAGCAGATGGGGGGACAAGGGCAGGAAAATGTGGAGGCTGCCACATTTGGGCCACCACGCTGGCCATGGGATTTGAATGAAATCATAAGTTATGTAACTTGTCCTAAATATGTACCTTATAATCCACAAAATCCTGCAGCCTGCCTGGGTTTGGCTCTATGTAGATGAGGTAGACTCCTGTCCCACCATCCTCTGGTGACGTTCCCCACATTCAGCTTTCTCAGGGCAAGGGGATATAATGAGCTTGTGGCTGTTCATTGCTTTGCATCCCTATGCAGTTGCATGGGGTGGGAATGGAGATGCTATGATGATACAGAGGGAACAGCGGCTTGGCCTGAGTTCAGGCTGGACACAGCCTCCAGGGATCCCATCTGAATTATTATTTTTTTGGGGGTTTCTCCCCTTAATGTGTGCTCTGAGTCCTCTGTAACCCTGTGTGAGACTGAGCAAAAGTCAAGACCAGCTGCCCTCCGGGTCAGATCCCCTCTGCGTCACCCGGCTGTGGCCATGCATCCTGCTGCCACCATCTCTGTGCAGCCGGAGATATGAGGCAAACCCTGCCATACATTCCATCCCATTGACGCTGCTGTCTGACCAGCCCAGCTTTGCAGAAACTGCAAGGTGCCGAAAATTTCACACCATCTGCACTGTACCTCTCCTAACGCACAACTTGGCATTTACCATCCCGGCCACAGCTGGGAAAGCTGGACCTTCCCCATCACTCTCCACTGATGAAGACTTCTTCTACCGGGCAGGCACAAACCCCGGGATGCCACAGCCTGCTCCCAAACCCATACCCCACTGGTCTCTCCGTGAAGATTTGCCTCCGCAGCTACAGAAGCACAGAGCACCCATGTCACCTCCACCCTCAGCAGGACACCCACCCGTGCCCAACCCTTCCCTGGGACACCATGGGGATTTCTGCACCCAGCCAGCCCTTGCAAAAAGAGGCTGCAGGTACGGGAACACACCGTTCCTTATCCTCCTGGGCTGAGCAAAGCCACCTCTTCGGTGTCTTTGGGACAGGGAAAGGGAAGCCACCTCTCAGGCCATGGCTCTGGGGCTGCAGCTGCTGATGCATCGCCCCATCTAGTGGCAAAGGTGGCCAGAGGGATCTCTGCGGCCCCATTAATGCAGGAGAGATCAATGAACGGTTGCCCCTTGCTAAGTATTTTTAGTGTGCAAATGTTTCATGCTGTAATCTATATCCCCTGGTTGAGGCTGAGCATGTCTCCATTTCCTTCCAGCATTACGAGGATGCCGCTGCAGCCAGACTGACGAGAGACTGGTTTCAATTATAACACGAGGAACCACATGTATGGGGCTGGTCCGTAATACGCTGCTGCGTGGAGAGCTGGGTGCTCTGGTAGTTCCAGTAAAGGTACAACGGTTTAAGTGGAAATGACTGGTATTGATCTTGGCAGGCAGATACCAGCAGAAGTAAAAATAAGCTGCTCTCAATTAACCTGCATTGATCTGAATTAAAAGAAAAATGGATCAGCCCTAAATAAAATACTAGCCTCTCAAGTCAGAGAGACTAGCGGTGGGTGGCTTTTTAGCAGAAACAGGTGTTTGACTCGAGAAAGGAAATGCCTGGTTTTAAAGTGCAGTGCTGGTTAGAAAAGCAGTGGTACAAAGCTGGATGTTCCCCATATTTTTCCCCTCTGTGGATGACTTCGGTATCACGGGGCCCTTGGTGTGCAGGTAAAAAGAGCTGTTTTCGAGAAGTCAGTCTCCACAAGTCCACCAGGAACTTGTCCCACAGCAGGACCAAACGCAAGAGACTGGAAAATAGCCACGGATGAATAGATTGGAGTTACTCAGCCTTGGCAGCCTGCAGACCCTCTGCAGTGGTCAGCAGAGCAGGACCCAGACGAAAGCCAGGAGAGGTGCAACGGACCTTCTTCCCCAAGGACAAAGGCATTATTTGAGTAAATATCATAGATACACACTGGAGAAGACAAGCCCAAGTCCTGCTTCATTCTCTCAAGGCGATGCTTTGACTGTCCTGAGGCCAGTATGCAGTAAGCCCCCAAGCACTGTGCTAGGTACTTCATCCTGTTCTCCTGAATCTCAGGCTTGGTGTCAGTGCTAAAAGCTCATTTGCATCAGCCTAATGAGAGAATTGGCTTGAAGGCTCATGAGGAAAGCAAAGCTGACACATGAGTCGTGAAAGACAACACTATCTTCCCCCGTGGAATTTATAGCACACAGCACAACAGTTCCTGGGGGGTTAAGCACTGCCAACAGACATGGTCCCTGCTGCATTCCAGGACCACCAGGTACGGAGCAGAAAGGAGCAAGGATGGAGTCGAGACTTTGGACAGAGGGGAGTTCTCCACTGCATCTTCCTGCTCTGGGCTTCAGCTCATCTGCAGTTTGAACCTTCCTGCTTTCCTCATGGAGAATTTGATTGAGGAAGAAACAGGAAAAGCCGATCCAGGGAGCAGATCACAGGGGGAAATGATGCAGCATCCCTCTGCAGTTGAGATGGGTTGTGGTATCTGAACTCTCTCTCACTTGTCTCCTCGGGTACTAACAGAGTACATCACCAGCGCAAGAAGTGGAGGAAGTGCTCAGCACTAATTCTCAAAAGATTTCCCTTGAAGGGCAAAAAGGAGAAGGGGTCCCTGTCCCACAGCTCCCATGCACTGTCTGCACACCCCTGACTGTCCAGTGCTCTGGAGTTTCTCTTTCAGGTCCCTGTTCTCTCCCATTTCTCAAAGCTGAATTTAAGCCCATCTCCTGACCCGTAAGCTCCATCACAATAACTCCTCATAGCAGTCACAGGGATATCAACCATGACAGCCCCTCCCCAGGCAGTGTATAGCCTGATAAACTGAGACATTGACCTTCTCTCCCTTCTTGCTGTCTAACTCTCCCTATAGCTGTCACTCAGCTGTCGCCGGTCTTGATGAACCACCACCCTAGGACATAGAAACAGGATGGCCTCTAGTAAGAAATATAAACTGGAAAAATCCCTGAGATAACGACAGAAGATCTAGAAGAAAATGTCAATGGCAAAAAAGACAAGACCAGAAAGGAGACACATTAATATGCTTAAATATGCAAGGGGGTCCTGCAAGGAGAGAGGCAACAGCCCTGGCTGGACAGGACAAGAAGCCATGGATTTAAACAGCAGCCAGGAGCACTGCGGTTAGGCAGTTTCTGTTTTGCACAGGTTGGGAAACTGAGGCCCGGGGAAGGAGCTGCAGAGAAGGAAAGAGTGGAGAAACGGGAACGTATCCCCCAGAGTTCACAACTCCTTGTCTGACGCTGCAAGCTCTGGAACAGAGCTGTCTAATGTGCACTAATGAACCTACTGCCCAAGGGGCTGGGAAAGTGAACTGAGCTGCTCCCCCGGGAAAGCAGAAGAGGGATTTGTGGCGAGGAGAAGAGCTGGCACTGCCCCCGTACAGAAAGAAGGATTTGTGTGCCAAGCCTCTGCCTGGGGGAGTGCGAAGTGTCTGCTCCCCCAGCCTTCCTCGGCAGGATTTGTAAATGGAGACTAATGCGACCTCAGGCATTGAAGAGGGAGACACAGATGGGCTTTGAGATGCCTCCTTGGGCACAGCACCCAGACTTTGGAAACGTGAAACTTGGGTGTGCTGACTTTCCAAAATGATCTGTCATTACAAAGGAATTCACAACTCCCTGAGATCAAAATACTCTCCTTCCCCCTCCACAAGCTCCATTGCTTCCCTGTAACCTGCAATCTGACCTCATCTTCTACTGCCACCTCTTCTCTACTAACTTTGGGCACAGTAAGTTTCTCTCTCTTCAAATTTCATTTAATGATGCTGAATACAGCTCACGGAGAGATTTAGACCCAGCTTCAGGTGAGCACCCACCCTGCCAAGCCTGACTCTTAATGTAAGCTCTCCCCATGCTGAAGGGGGCTTGGTTGGGGCTGGTGCCTTCAGAAGACCTCTGGAATTAGCTCAGGACAGCCTTTCAGCATGCCTTATTTGTTGTGACAGGGTGAACGAAAGGGAAGCCAAGGGAGCAGATGACAGGGGAAGTTGTGAAGCTCTGTCTTTCAGACAGGACTGATAGCCGGGAGCCCCCGGTCAGCGGGAGCAGGAGGCTGGGAGCTGCCCTGCAGGTGAGTGGCAGCGCCGAGCTCTGGCTGCCCTCCCACAGGCAACCCAAGAGGGCTGGGGCATCCTGCACGATCTCCAGCATGAAACCCTGTAGCAGTCCAAGTAACCTCCAAGCGGTGGAGCTGCCCAAGTGATGCAAATCAACATTGCCCACTGGCCTGCCCTCATCTTGCTGCTGGTTGGGCTTTCTTTGCCTGTGCTATTCTCCTGTCTCTTCTTCCTTTGTTTTTCCTTGCTCTTCCCAAAATATCTTCACGCTTAACTTCTCTGTCATGTAATCCTTCCAGTCCCGCCACAGACAAAGTCCCTGGCACAGTAATCACACCAAAAACTGAACCAGGCAGGCTGATTCCTAGTTGCTACAGACAGCTGGAGCTCCCCAGGTATTGGAGGAGGATAGAGCCTCAGGAATCCCCAGATGGCTATGAGAAAGGAGAGCATCTGGTTCCCACATCTGGTTCTCTGGTTCTGGAGACCAAAAAACCTCTCCAAGATTGTGTAATCTCCAATAAATGTATGAGACCACCAACTGATCAGGACAGCAAGTTGAAGGATATAGTTCAGTGGGTGCACAACAGCAAATAGATCACTTTCAGCTTCTACAGCTCACCAGAACGATTTCTACTTGTTTCTCTTAGTGGGGATGGACGGAGAGGTCTGGAAGAAGCAGCCTGAAGGGATAACCAAGCAGGTCCTCCCTACAAGCCCTTTAGAAGAGCAGTGGCTGAAACCCAGCAAGCCTTGGAGGAGCCATGCTGGGAGGTGGGAGAACACAGAGCTTGCAGAAGGACTAGGAAGCAACAGTTTCTCACGGGACTCACTGAGGACCAGGACAGGCTGCCGTGTTTGCCTGACCTCAGCCTCCTGTGCCATCCCCACCAGGAGCATGCTACCTTGTGAGAGAGAAGAGCAAGGAGAGGAGACATCACTGGGGAGTGAAAGTACCATGGGAGATAAACACCTTCTGCAAGGGAAATCCAAAGACTGCGATGAGCCTGAGGCATCGCATTGAGGCCATGGACCACTCTGCTGCACATGCATGGCCAAAGCACGCTCAAGCAATAAGTCTGCATTACACTGATTGCTTTTCCTCAAGTACAAAGACATGAGCGATATTTTAATAGCTCTCCAGAGCACTGGAAAGGTAGGTTGGCAACAGTAGGTGATGGCATATGTGCAAATCCACTTCTCGGCATTGACTTGCTAAAAAGGGATTGAAGCAGAAACAAGGACAATGGGACTTATTTGAAGGAAAAAATAATATGTTGAAATGGAATGGAAACTAAGAGAGAGAATTCTCTGGATGTCTCATGACCTGAGTGCAAAACAAGAACAGCCTCAAGCTTTGTTCTTAAGCCTGAGCATCAGCACTACTTACCCAATGCCAACAACAGCTGCAGTGCAGCACACAGCTGGGCTACAGCTGTCTTCCTGGCCCTGCAGCACATACCAGTACCCAACAAGTCCTACCGATTAGCCAGGTCAGGTCTTACAAGATGTTCCATCACATGGCCCAACTGGAGTTCACCAAATGAGACAAACCATTAACTCCCTTCTTAAGCCACCATGCAGAGAAACCTCCCCCGTGCAGATAACACTTTTTGGTGAAAGAGCTGACATTGCTGAATAAATCTCCCTGGGAGCAGAGGGCTGTTGCAGAGCTCCCACCCTCCACTCCCAAGGCAAGCTGACCCACAGTGCTGTTCCCCAGAACACATTGGCACAGCCAACCACACTGACACACACTGTCACACACACACCCTCCAGGAGCACACGTGCATCCCCCACCCCCACACCCCATCACTCCTGGAGAAGGCAGGAGCAGACAAACCAGCCCAGACCCACACGAGGTAGAGTGTCAAGGCTTTTCTGCTGACATGGGCAGTTTAAGGACCTACTGAGAACAGCACAAAACTGCTGGTCCGCACTCCGTTCAGTTTCCAGGCAGTGCCTATGTGAAGTTATAGTATCTACTAGTTGCAAAGAGACACAGAGTCTAACTTGCATCTTGGCACCTCACTCTCATTGATTTCAGATAGGAGTTAGGTGCCAGAACAGGAGTGAGGAGTAAGCTGAACCACCTGACTTAGGGCTCAAATACTACCGCTTCCCCAAATCATTGCTGCCACACCATCTAGTCTGCATCTATTTCAGGCACTGTGTTCCCAGATGTACACTAAATGCTGGGAAGAGTGGCCCAACAGCCTGGATGTAAGACTGGGACTTGAAAGACCCATCTTCTCGATCTTGTGCACAGGGAATAGGTGGAGAGCAAGGCTAAGAGCAAGTCACTGCACCCCTTTGGGGCTGAGCTTCCTTTGGTCAGTAAAATACAGAGAATTTCCCAAGCAAATTTACCTGCTGGGCACCCAGATTCTTGCATAAATTCACACCTTATCCTTTCGTAGCTGGGTCTCAGGGGACCCTAACACCGGAAGGGAGCAGAAATGCATGTCACTTCCCACAACTGCCAGCTGCAAACACTGCTCCATCCACAGCTCAGACAGCAGGACTGCCCCCCAGGCTCCAGAGTGCTGCCTTGCTCCCACGTTGGCTGCTTTAGTTTGGGTTCCTGGGCTGGGTTTGGAGCCTTTTTTTTTTTTTTTTTTTTTTGGAGAGCACATTTATTAGGGAAGCCCTTTAATTTTTCCGTTTTGGAAGAACCCCAAATGGGCTTCCCGGCAAAACTAATGTGCAGGCGCTCGGCATTAAGCACTGAGTAATCCTGGAAGTACAGACCTGATGTCTCTACAGGCAGCAATAAACTTTTCAGCACAATATTGTAACCTCAACTCTTCCTCCTTTAATGGCTTTTCTCCGTGCCATTAGCATTGCTGCAGAACTTTCCGTGCGTGGCATGCGCACCCGGACACACGCAGGCGCACTCAGAAGCAGGCAGGACCTTGGGAGTCAGGGCTCGGGGGCAGCCGTTTCTCCAGCCTCCTTGGGTCGGGAATGCAGCCTGCAGGGTGAAACACACACAGAAATCCTGGGCAGGCTTTGAATCCTTCTTGCCTTTATTTTTCACAGGATGCAATGGCCTTGTGCCAGTTTGGGAGCAGGGGAAGAGAATGGGGTAATCCTCCACAGCTCTCTGCTTCAGTGCCACCAGGGTCACATCTGGAACAAGACATGGTGTCTTACCCTGGGATAGGTTGGCACATGGCTCAAGCATCAAGTGCACAGAAATCAGACTGGATGAGACAGGTCACACAGGGAAAGGGATTTGAATGTGTAAGACCCAGGCTGTGTTGTGGCACCTGCCACCATGTCCTTAACCTTGACCCCAGTACAAGAAGCTCTCACATACATCTCCTCCAGGCCGCAGGACCACCTCAGGTCCCCAAAGCAGGGGTTGGGGGTGAGTAGAAAAAGGGTCCACAAGCTAAAGCAAGGATTGAGGATCATGAGTGAGCCCCTTGGCTCCTTGGGTTCTTGAGGGCTAGGTGCATGGCAGGTCCACACACCAGCATCTCCTGGCTCCTGTGGGCAGCTATCCCTGGGCAGGTCCAAGTTTGGGGCAAGAGACAGATGTGGAGGGCTGATGCACATTCAGGAATATGAACACTTCTTTTTCAGCTGATAGCAGCTGGTTGTCCTCGGCTGACCATAGCTCCTGTCAGAGTGTGGCATACTGGGAAGGAGTAGGATGCCTGGGAATAGGAACTGGTTGCCTTGTACAGCTCTCACAGCAGCACCAGGGAGGGAGGACACCCTTCCAGTTAGAGGGATGAACACAGGGTCTGGAAAACCCATTTCCAACTACAGAGGTATGGGAGCATTCACAGAGAAGAGCCAGCTCAATTCCCCATCCTGGTTTTCTGCTGCTCTACCCACCGGTGGCTGAGAAGGCTACAGAGGAAAAAAACTCGGGCTCTGGAGAGACCTTCATCAGCTCAGCTGGCTCCCTCCAGTCAATTAAAAAGCACTACCGGCCGGCTTGGAGGAAGAGCCAGCAGCAGAACCAAGTGCAAATTAATGCACGGAGGAAGGAGCGTTTTCTGCCACTCAGCAGCCTGAGCAGCCCTGACGTGAAGCAACCTCAGCTGGGAAGAGCACAGGGCTGGGACCGGCTCCGCTTTCTCTAATTGCATTACATTACATGAGGCTGGGGGAGACCACCGTGAGCTTGGGGCCAGAGGGAGGGCCAGACCCCCAGGCTTCCTGAACAAATTGGCAACTGTGACCTTGCAAGAAGGAAGATTTTGAGTGACACTGGGGCACTGTATCAGTGGTAGAAGCCTGGGAACCTGCATCAGCAAGTTTCAGCTCTTGGCTATTCTTCTTTTTCATAAAATTAAAGATGTAACCCTTTCCTCTAAAAGCAGAGCTTTCTGTCTTCCATCTTCAGAAAAATAATTATGAATTAAAAAAAAAAAAAAATGCAAATTTTCTCCTGGAACCAATTTTTAAGCCCAACTGGCAATGTTCAAAGTTGTGTGAAACAGAAGATACTTTCAGACACTTCAGAAAAAGGCCAGCCAGCTAAATATCACAAAGAAGTATCCATCCAGGGACACCAAGGGCATCAGGGCTGTCATCTGGGTCTTTGGGCCAAGAATTGAGGCTCTCCTGTCCTGTGCAGGATGCATCCCTGCATCTGGTTCTTAGATGGCTTGTCCCCAGGTCTGGTAGCTGGAGCGAAGGAATACAAGCCCAAGAGCCCAAGAGCAAGCAAAATACGCAGAGATGGGTCATAACTACTGACTCCCAAAAGCTAGAGAGCCTCCTTTCTTCCTCCTGCTGCCTGCAATTGAGTTTACACAATGTACCCTTCTAAATTAACCAAGAATAACCAGCACTACTCAAGTGCTGCACAACTCCGAGTGCTCCCAGGTCTCGCTTCCCGGCCTGCTTTGGGCTAAAGCAAAACCTTTTTTGGAGACCTTGAATTCCAGCCTTTCCCCAAAGTTTTGGATTTGGGATTAAGCAATACTGTCCCTGGGACTTTCAGCTCAGAGGAGGAACCTTAAGATACCTAACAGTGAGGTCTTCCAGCCCTGCAGCAGTGGCACCGACAGGGTCTCCACCTCAAGTTACAATGGTCTGCACTGGGATGTGGATGGCAGCTTCCTATGAGCTTTCTAGGAGTCTTGAGGGTGATGGTCCCCTGTGACATACCCTTGGGTTTATGGCATACCAAAGCCCAGAGCACCGAGGCATAACCCAAGTGGATTGCACCAAGGTGATGGACAGTTCCCCGGGCTCGAAGGGAGCCCAGCAAGTGAGAAGTATGTGGTCAAAGAGGACGTGAGCTGACACGCTTACACACACAGAGCACTAAGTGCATGAGTCTATCTCTAGCAAAGTAGGTCACATCAACAAGAGGCTGGCTGAGCGAAATGGGACGCTCTGGTGTTACATTAACATTAACAAACATTAACATTAATATTATGAGTCGCTCGCTCCTCCCCCGGGGTCTCCTTGGACCTAGCTGTTCCTTCCTCACACTGGTAAAGCCCTGAAAAAGGAGATCTGGGAAGAGATGCAGAGAGTCCAACCCTTGTGATGTGCAGAGACGGGCAATCTCATAGAATCATAGAATCATTTAGGTTGCAAAAGACCTTTAAGATCATCACATCCAACCATTAACCCAGCATTGACAAGCCCACCCCTAAACCATGTCCCTAAGTGACACATCTACACAGTTTTTCAAACACCCCCAGGGATGGTGACTCCACTGCCACCCTGAGCAGCCCGTTCCAGTGCTTGACCACCCTTTTGGTGGAGAAATTTTTCCTAATATCCAGTCTAATCCTCTTCTGGCGCAATTCCCTGGAGATGGAGCCTGTGAGAGGGGACAGGTCTTCACTGCCGGCAGCTGCAGGAGGCACAAGGAGGAGGAGGGCCAGGCAGCAGCTGGGTACCCCAGCTGGTGGGAAGGCACAGGCAGGGAGAGGAGAGGCTGATGGACCAACCCTGATGCACCAGCAGTGCTTAGCATTTATAGTGCCATCTCAACAGGCACCAAATATAAACCTTAAACATCTCCCCGTGTTTTAGGGCCACCACTTGGGCTCTCAGGCATCTCTCCACTGCGCTCACCTCCCAGACCAGGTGCCCAGGAGGAAGGAGCCTGTTTTCCTGCAACCACTTTCCAGTGCAGGGGCTCTCCCTTCCTCTTCCTCTCCACTCTTTGCTTCAGTCTCTCTCAGCTGTCAGCCAGTGAGGGGATAGATCCAGATCCCCCTTTTGCCAGCCCACCACAACCTGGAGTCACTACTCTGAAGAAGGCTCCCGTTCAGATGGACCTTAAGACCTGTGACAGCCCATGACAGTGGCAGGAAGGAAGGATGCCTTTCTCCAGCCTGGAGCAAGTAAATAAATAAATAAATAAGTCATCCCCAGAGCTCCCCAAAGGTGCCATTAAGGAGCAGAGAGTTAGTGATTAGTGGCAACAGGAAAGGGGGGAAAAAAATTATAAACAAAGAAGTCATCGTCATGTCCATGGGGAGAGCACTTCTAAAAATCCTTTAACAGGGCTCATTAAAAATACATGGCCTCAGTGGCTGGCTATACATCCTGATTAGCCCATGACTTCAGCTCCTGGAGTCCAGGGTGTTTCTGCTCCTCACCAAGGAAATAAAAGCAGGTGGTCCATTGCAACAGGCAGTGTGGCCAGCCCTCCGTTGGCATGGAGAGATCAGGACCCCATGGAGCCCTGTGGACCTTCCTGCTGATAAGTATGGCACAGTGGGCGCAGGCAGGAGCTGATGCAAAATGGGTCCAACCCATTCATTCTGGGTGAGAAGCAGAATGGGAGAGAAGGAGGAGGAATCAGCAGGGACTAAAAAGGTCCCAGAGACCCGCTTGCAGGTGTTTCCTTCCACCTCGAACAGCCGAAGTCTTGACATGTGGCTCAGGGAAGGGGAACCTTTGCAAAACATCACCCTGTTTTATCCAGGTCTGCTGGAGCAGAGCCACATGGCACAGTGGGTGAGACGCTGCAGGATGCTGTGCAAGTCTTTGCTGCAGTTGCGAGGGCCAGGTGCCCAGGTTAAAATTCGTGTGCATCCTCTACCCTCCATCCTCCTTTGCTCTTCTGCTGGAGAACATGCAGCTCACCCACTCATTCAATCAGAGGAGCAGTCCAAGGCCTCTTTCTTTCCCCCCTTCCTTTAATGATATTAATATTTTATTACTTTTCATTGGAAGAAACATGCAAATGAATGTGTGTGGGAAGGCCCTGGAGTCTTCCAATGTTAACAAAACAAGTAAACAAGGACTGTCCTCCTTATGAACGATGTTAACACAATATACAAGTGTTGTTCTACAATCGATAACCTCATAGGAAACTCGGGTGGCTGGAGGCTCTGTTACTGCATTAACTCAGATTGTCATTAAAAGGTTTCTGCTTTGCTGATCATTTCTTTTTTTTTTCCAAGCAATATGAGAATTTCTTTCAAATATTACAGTAGGATCAGAGAAACACAGGGCTGCACAGGACATCATGGCTTCAGTGGATCAATTCCTAGCATCTCAGAAGCTGTCCTATAATCCCTGAATGCTCCTAAGGCACCAATGACATTTTCAGCCCTAAGACTGTCGTTTGGCACCAAGGCTACAGAGTCAAGAGGCAAAGTTGACTATAGCTTCACCACCTTAGATAGTCCTAGTGCAGAGCACGGAAAGATGCAGCAGAAAGCTTTGAAATCATCACCAACAATGTCCTGACATCCCTGCTTGGGAAGGGAGATGAAACCAGGAGTCCCTGTATCTTTGCACATGGTCTTCTACTGCCCGAGCTAAAGGAGGTTAGAGCTCTGCAAAGTTCCTACCCAGTCTGGCTGCTTACAGGAGACAGGTCCTCACATGGGAGCCTCAAATCTGGAAAGATGCAAAATACATGTTAATATTTCATTATAAAGCACCCAGCCCAAAACACCTGGGTGAGAAGGAATGTGAGATTTATTGCCATCAGTTTTTAGCCACTGATCTTATGACGGAACCTGATTAAAAGCCAAAGTCTCATGCAATATGAACCCTCCCAATTCAGGTAAGTCAAAGTCCTACAGACACCACACTTGCCAAAAGTCACAAGAATTGCCATATTGTATGTGTGGTTTTGCATAAAAGTGTAGAAAAATAGGAGCATGACAGGAGGAAAGAGAAGAAAACCAAGATAGTACCCACTTGCAGTAAATTCAACTTAAACGTTACTGAAAGCAGGAGATGTAGGTGCAAAGTAGCCTGTAAGACTGGGTCCGTCAAGAAAGGTTTCTGGGTTTGATTTCCCTGGGTATTCAGGGTGTAAGAAAAGGAGCTGAGGAGGTCCTGCTGCACTAACCCATGTATCACAACACTGCCAACTTTCTTCTGGTTTTCTTCTTTTTTCAAATTCCTCCTGGTTTCACCCATCACTCACAGCATCTTGTGCATGAAAGGCGGAAATATTGAATGGGAAATCCCGTTCATGTGGCTCTGCCTAAGAAGCAACAGCTGCACAGAGCAAACGGGACGTGGAGCTCCAGCACAGCAGCCGCGGCTCCCCATGATCAAGACAGTCCCTTCCCAGATCCGAGTCCCACGACTCACTCAATCACTTCCATAAACATCTCCCTTTGAAACAGCAGCCTGTTTTTCTCGCTGCTTAGCCTGGCCTGGGCCAGTGGGTAGAGTAATTATGTTAATTCTGCCATCAAAATGATTAGCCATTCCATTTCAGCCAAGAAAATGCTGGAAATTGGCTCATGATTTATTCTGCGCTCTTATTTCATCTCATCCTTTTAACACGGCACTTGGGTCTCCCTGCAGCTCGCCGGCCAATTAGTCGAATCAAAGGAGGCACATAGAAATGCAGGCCTTAAATGCAGCTCGGTCCACGCATTGGCAGGATCTGGATGGATCCTTTCCCTGGGAGCTGGGGAAGTGACATCTCCTTTTCCCTGGAGATCCTCCACCAGGCTGGACTTTTCTCCTTCATGTTCAAGAAACCACCTCCTCGGGGGATGGGCAGCTCTTAAGTTCATGAGTTTCTCTGTGAAGCAGAGAATCTCTGAGCTCAGGCCGAAGATGAAAGAGACTGGTCTTTCACAACCTAAAATAGTGATAAAACTGCTCAGATAGAAACCCTGCTCCCAGCTGGAGGCACCCAGCAGTGACTGAGCCTGGAAGGGGCCAGGCTCCCCCCCTCATCCCTGCTCCTGGCCGTGCTGGATGCCTCACCGTGACTAGAGCATTTTTCTCTAATCTGCTTTCCAGTGTCCCCCATGGGATCTGCAGCACTTCCCTGGGAAATCTTCCATGGCCTGACACATCTCTCTGTCAAGATGTTTCCCCGGGCATTTCGTTTTAAATTAAAAGCCCCATTCTTCTTTGTTGCGTTCCTTTTATGCCTTGACGTGTTCCCTCCCTCCCTGCACAACCTTTTTGCTGAGAAACAATTCCCTGTATCATCCATTCAAAGAACTGCGCACCTGGCCCTTTCACCACCCTGCCAGCCATCTTTCCCTGGTCTGTCTTGATTTTTATTCTGATGCATTAAAACTTTAGATAATTCCTGTATCTTGAAGCCTGAGAGCTTCATGAAGTGTCCAGAGGGCATGTCGAGAGGGTCTTCCCGGAGCTGAGCAGAGCCAGGCCATGCTCTACCTGTCATGCCTTTAGCAAACCCCTCCAAAGATGTCCTGCTACATCACCACACATCACAGCTCACATGTGTGTCATCTCCTGTCCATGACACATCTCCATCCTCACTCTTGTGACCCATGGCACTGTCCCCAGGCACACGCTCTGCTCCTCCAGCATAGCACCATAAGGCTGCTCGGGTCCATGTGTCTGCCTGCAAGGACAATCCAAGTCCCTTCGCTGCCTGCACTGATGAGTTACAGGGTGGGACAGGTTCACCCTTCCAGGAGGAGCTAAGCCACAACCACCATGGAGCGATTTGTCTCCTGCTGACCCGTCTCAGGCCAGCTCCCGCAAGCTGCTAAATGGAAGTGACTCCGAAGTTCTCCTGGGGCCACCTCCCCATTTATCTCAATGAGAGCGATGACATCCTGGACTGTGATGCATGAGGCATGCCACCTTCCTCCGCACCGTGACATCTCTGGGTTTTCTGCTTTGCTGCCTCTCCACCACGCTCTCCCACGAGACGCCCATCACTGCTGGGGGTGACGGCTTCTGCTCTCAGTCCAGCAGGCAGCAATACTTCCTAGGAGAAAACACATTATTTGCACTTTCCTCAAAAAAAAAAAAAAAAAAAGAAAAGAAAAAAAAATATCCATGGACATGTCCGAAGTGCCAATGGGCTGCTTTTGAACTATCTGCTTTGCCCCTCTCTGGGCAGTGTGGACTAACTCCATAGCCACCGGTGCTCCCCAGTGCTCTGGGGGGAGAAGGAAGAGTCACCACTGCCCCAGCTGCCCTGAGGCACAGGGCAGCCCCACCAAAAGCAGCTCACGTGTTACTGTGGTGGCACTCAGGGCTTAGGGACAGGTGACCTCACACAGGAAATCTGGGACAGGCACAGGGCTAAGGCCAGATGTCCCAAGACCCAAACCGGTGCTTTATCCATGAAACTCAGAGAGATACCATCCCATGCCTCAGCAACAGGTCCTGATGATATTCGGTGCCTCTTCCCCACCCTTGCACTGGAAAAATTGTCCAAACATTAAAAAACAGAGTCAGACCTCCAGCAGACCCCTGGAGTGGCAGTGCAGGAGTCCCAGACTCTGGGAGAGGGGTAGAGTGAAGCTGTTTTCCTTAATGTCTGCTTTTCTGTTAGAGATGTGCCCACTCCCAAACTGGAGACCCACCAGCAACCGCCCCTGGCTTGCAGTGGGTGATCCAGCCTGAGCCACCAAAGGAGCACCCCGGCAGCCCGCAGTGATGTACATCCACATTCACAGGAATTGGGAACAGGTTTAACTCAAGCCACCGTCAAAGCAAGCAGAGTCCTTACAAGAAGCTGCAGTCATACAGAATGACTTCTAAATTACTCTTGCAAACCCCTTCAGTGGGAAAGTTGCCTCTGAACAGTGTGAGCGATGGGAATTTTGGGGGCTGATCTGAACGGCAGTGCCTTTCCCAAATTAAAATGCTACAAGGAGGAAAGGTGAAGAGAGCAACATCCCCCCATGCCGCAGCCCTGAACTCATCTGCCTGGCTGCTCCAGAGCCAAGGGCTATAAATTACCAGGAAGTTACTTTTCTCGTAAATGGTTTTAATTTTTGTTTTTATGTTCAGAGGGGGAACTGCGTGATCTATAACACAACAGATTGCTGCTGGTTCTCCCACAGAGCTCTCGGGCTTCTCTCAGCATTTTGTTTTTTCTGCTTTCCCATTAATGGGCAGCCCTAAAGCAAAGCCAAGGAGGCTCATTGTCGGTCAAAATCATTCCCAAGCCTGAGCCAGAGACCAACAGATGCAGTTGGTACCCAATAATTGCCTTTTCCACGTCGTCATTTCTCACTGGAAGGAGGTAGTGAAGTCTTAAAGGGAGATGCTGCTGTGCTTGCTGGGGTATCCCCGTTCTATGGGGGCTGCTGTGCTCCAGCACCTCCTCCAGCCTCCACCCCTCTTTGCAGAGGTGCTTCGTGCTCAGACATGCATGGAGAGCATCCTGCAGAGATGGATTTTGAGCAGAGAGGCTTGTATCACACCCTTCTGAGACAAGGAGAGGCTGGGCAGTTGTGGGGGAGAGGAAGGACAGAAAGCTGTAAGGCCGCAGGTGGGGAGGGTTTTTTGGGACATGGAGGCAAGGGTCCTTTCAGCAAGGTATTTATGGCATTCCCAGCTGCAGTGCCACATCTTCCGCACCCTTGTGGGACAGTGCTGGAGAAAATCATCCCAAATCATCTGGTACAGACCGAGCCACCCATTCACACTGCCTCTGTGGGATGCAGAACCAGGCAGGTATCGGTCAGAGACACATTAGCTGGTGGGTCACAAGCCGGGGGGGATCCAGGTGCAATCTAACAGCATGAATCTAGTTTGAGTTAGCCAAGGCAAGGCTGGGTTTGATCAGCTTGGCAGCCTGAGAGCAGCACTGGTTGGAGGATCTCTCCTCCATGGTGCCTCTCAGTGCGAACACACCCCTTACTAGCAGGTCACCGGTTTTTTCACTCTCATAAACTTCTTGGGCTCCAGTGAGATGAAAGCTGTCATTAAACACAAAACACCATTACCAGGCCGAACATCACAGGTGCTGCCAAAACCATGCCATGAAATCAGAGGAACCTGAAACAGCTGCTAGAGAGCAGCAGAGATGCAGTCTGCAGAGCAGCCCAGGCATGAGCTCCCACACTGCCAAACCCCAGCTACAAATAAACAGTCCAGGACACAGGGAAGACGTGTCCAAAGGAGGCACCAGCCCTCACATCTGCATCCAAGAGCTTTAGCTTGTTCAGATGGAAGTCAGTTCTCAGGGAGTACAAAAACCGGCTTCAAGCCTTTGCCCTGGATGTTCATTGCACACTTCCATGCATCCCTACCGCAAACAGCATCATACACTGTGGCAGCCTGGCCAGGCTGGCCAGGCATCTGCAGCAAGGCTAACCATGCCACCAGACCCCAGCCCATGCCCCTACCAGTGCCTCCACCACTCCTGCAAGCTGAGCAGCCGCTGCTGCCTGCACACCACTGCCCCACTCATCACTCTGAGCAGCCCAAGGTCCCAGTGCCAAGCAGAGCGGTGATGGGTTATCACACCAGCCCATTCCCCATTAACACCGTGGAGGTGGCATGCATAGAAAAGCAGAGAGGCTGCAAAAAACTTCACAGTGTCTGGGATGTTGCTTCCTCACCTCCTCTGGAGCTCAGCCCCCCCAAAGTCAGTCCTGCTAAACAAGGCCAGCCCTTTGGGAGGAACACCCTGGGGGGGATACAGGTTTATGTATCCTTGAAAGGTTCCTGTATCCACGAAAGAGCCCACCTCACCCCTTGCCAGCAAGCACTCATCTCATTTCTAACAGCAACATGTTGAGCTTCAGCCCCTTCACCACGACCGTTACCATTTTTACCATTTTCATGACCAGTGGCAATGCATTTCCTCTTCATCCTCTCCTTTTGCAAGGTCTCCACCCAGCCTCTACCTCTGTAATTCCTTCACGCTTTCCCTCCTCATGTCCCTACCCACTGCCATGTCCCCATCGGCTGTCATCAGGGCACACGAGTCTCCTCTCAGCACACCGGCCAGCACAGGGCATGCCTTGGCTATCACCCTCACTCCTGGGCTCTGGCCACATGCCACTTTGTCTCAACAGAAGCCCAAACCGCTCCCCCAAGCGCCAGTTGCCCCAGTTGTTCATCTACACCACCACCACCCCCTCCTTCTCCGGAGGCTACCGGCATCTGCAGGGCCATCAAGGACATGCTGAGGAAACAGGGTTCTTACCCCGGAGGAGTCCAGAGGGGGGATCTACCTATTGCCTTCAGCTACCTGGTGGGGAATTACAGGTAGGATGGAGCCAGACTCCCAAAGGTGCACTGCAAAAGCTCGGGGGCCAAAAGCCGTTATGAAGAAAAATCCAGTTGAATAAGGGAAAGCAGGAGAGGGGCCCTCAGGCTTGCAGAGGTCCCATCCTATGCAGATTTTTCAGTGGTTTCTGCGGTACGGTGAGACAGATCAGGAGCTGGATCTAGTTAGCACTGACCCGACAAAACCAGAGGTTGCTGCTGGATCGCGGCTCTCCGCCAGCCTGAGTAGTGGGACATGGAGCTCTCTGATGGACTGGGCGATGGAGGGGCCGAGCTTGGAGCAGCCTCGATGTTAATTCCCTTTATCATTCCCGGCAGTTTTGCTGCTTTGGCAGGTTCGGTCACAAGATGGAGCAATTGCCCTATTTGTTATTCCTGGCTGGACACCCCCGGGCTGTCCTCAGCCCCTGATTCCGGGGATTGTCCTCAGCCCCTGATTCTTTTTTGCAGCCTGGATCAGTGGGTTTTTCTTTGCTCAAGTCCCTGCCCCAGCAGATACCTGAGTCTGCACGAAGCTGCTCCTCAAACGCACCCTATGGCACCACATTCCTGCACAAGCAATCGGCACAGGGTGCTCAGCAAAAGGTCCCTTTTGACCATCCACACCGCCTGCCTTCCTGCACCCACATCCCACCTCTGCCCATGCTCTGGCCCACTGCTGGGCTCTCTGCACTGGACAAAATGTCTCTATCCCCAGATTTCAGGTGTTTTCAAAGCTACCGGGGATGAACATGCCTTTGACAGTGCAGCGTGGATTCAGATCCTCATGCCCAAGTGCCCTCAAGCTTCAGTGGGCAGCTGAAATCCCACCAGGGATGCAGAACTCCCCTTGGGAACCAAGGTCACAGCCTGGTATTTTGGGATGTGATTGCACGTCATAACTCTCCAGGAGCAGTGAGGACAGAGGAAGAGCTGCCCCATAGCTCAGGGGATGGCAGGACTGTTTGAGGGGCTGCCTGCAAGCACCTCGGCAGGGAGGAGATAAGCCGGCCCAGGAGAGGCTGGAGGGAGAAAAAAGCCAGGGAGGGATGTGGAAGGCTGGCATCTGCCTGTGGGAAAGGTGGAGGTAGAGGAGTGATGAAGGAGGTGAGCAATGAGGTGGTATCTTAGAGGCGGTGGCTGTGGAAGGAAAATGGGGCAAGATGCCCCTTTTTCAGCTGACTCAGCACATCTGGAGAGGTGGAGCGGTGAGATTGCAGTGTGCCAGGGATGCATTGCACTGTTGATCTGATCATGAAGAAGAGGTTCACCGTGAGTGTTCCTGGGGACTTACTGTGACTCATGGCAGCCAGGCGCCTCCCAAGCAAACCACTTTCATCAGAAAATGATGGCTCACTCGAACTGAAGCTGTTCCACTCCTCTAGATCTCTCCTCATTAAAAACATGTTTGGAAAAAGTTGAAAAGTCCCGTTTTTCCACAGACACATTTTTCTTAGGACAGCTTTTCCCTCCTGAACCATGTTCTGAAGTTGATTGGCACAACAAAACAGCCTTTTTGGAGTGAACAGCTCCAAAATAGTCATTTGGCCTCTCACTTCCCAACAGCTTTCATCAGGATGGGAAAACTGCAAGAGCTCGGGAAGAAATCCTTTCTCAGCAGCGTTGGCCATCAGACATCAGGCCAGCTAACTTATTCCCCATCCAAGCCAGCAGCACAAGGCATGGCTGCACGGGCTCTTTGCCCCACACACTAAATATTTTGTGAAAGTTCGGGGCCGCCCAGCACAAAGCAAGCAGCGTGAAGCCACAGCTGTATAAACATCTGGGACCGCTGGCCATAACCCTTCCTCCGGGATCCCTGGGACCTCTCAGCATGTGTGTGGCAACTAAGGGAGAAATGTTTGAGCCTCACCCCCATCCCCAGTGGGCTCCAGAAAGGGAACAGCTCCAGCTCCTCTCCCATGGAGCTGCGGCTGGGGTGCAGCAAAGGTCTTGGTTTTTCAAGTAACCCTTGCGTTCATGCCTCTGCGCAGTTATCGACCTGCTGCCAACAGCTCCAGCCTTTCCACAAGGAGCGACCACTGAGGTCTCACCACCACAGGCAGAAGGTGCCAGGGGATCTCCTGAGCAGCGTAGACACCATGGATGTTCAGCGGGAGTCCTGTGGGGCTGGAGAGATGGAAAGGAGGCCCTGGGATAGATCCATGTGAGACAGCAAGGTGCTGACCCCACAGGGCTTGCTGGCTCTGGCAGAGAGCGAGCCTGTGACCACTTTACTTGAGCCCACCAACATTTGTGGGTCATACCCCTCAGTCCCAGCTCACTGAGCCCTGTGCCGATGGCTGATGGGGCTTGCACAGAGACAGGGGGGCCAAAATGTGCGTATTACCTCCCAGGATGGGCTTGTCCCATGGCACCTGCATGGGACTGACTAGGTGCAGAGCAGCAATGGGTTTCTCCAGCAGCAACCAGACGAGTCACAAGCAGCACACAGTCTCTCATCCTCTTCCTTCATGAGAGCCACTGCTTGGGATAAGAGAAGAGCTGAATTTTCCCAAGCTGCCCTCACCTGTTGGATAGCAAATGAGTCCGAATTTCCCCTGTACAAAGAACATCACCAACAAGCCCCATTAACAACTCACACAAATAGTCCAAAAGTCCCATCTCCCCGCTGGTCCTTCCCCTGTCCCCGCCAGCTGCCCCAGCTGGTCTGGCTGCTCATTCCAGGCATGTTTCTCATGGCTGTCAGAGGAATGCAAAGCCCTGGGGTGTTCATGGAGACCAGCACCAGATCTATTCCGAAAAGGGACAGCGGGGTGATGTCAGCGGAAACATATTTTTAACCCGCATTCGAATGAAAAGGAAACGAGCCAGAGGAAATGCATTAAAAAAAAAAAGAAAGAAAAAAAAAAAAGAAAAAAAAAAGACTCCTGACAATGAAGAGTCCAGCTTTGCTTTCAAGTTTTACTTTTCCCAGGACACTGACTCCCTTCTGCCCTCAGCCAACAGGGAAAAGAGCGAGCGAGGGAGCGAGAAGCCTCCCCACACAGCCCACAAACAGGAAACATCGGCTATATAAAGACCGGGGCTGCGTCAGGAGACAGAGGGGCAGGACATGGGATGTGCCACGGCCCTGGGACACCCACCTGGACCACCAGCCCACCTGAAGATGGGCATGCTGGCTGGGCCAGGCTGTACAGAGCAGGGCAGCTATGTTGCCATCCGACATTCTTTTCTATGGCTGTGCAGCTGGTGTAAGCCAGCCAGCAGAAAGATGCATGCTCGCATCCTCATTCATGGCAAGATAAACCCCAGGGAAATGAAATATGAAGGGGCTGTTTCTGCAAGGAAAAGCCTTCGAACATTTTCTTTTCCAGAATACAGAGGACAGAGCCTGCTGGGTCGGGCAGCAGGCAGGGTTGCAGGTCCAAGTCGTAGTTTGACAGACAAAAACCCCTGCACCAAAACCTGGGGGGCAGCAGTAGGGCAGTAGGGGTTTTCTAGAGCCTCAGCACCCCGATTGCCGCCAAGCTTCCATCATCCCAACAGGATCTGGATCATCATCTCAGCAGGACCCAAATTTCACTCCTAGGGAAAGCCATTAACTTCAGATCCACAGCTGGCCAGAGCCAAGGGTGTCATTTTGATGGGGAGAAAGCAATGGGAAAACTTCCTCCCACTCTGTGTCCTGGAACATGGAGTGACCTGGTGGCTTGGGCATCCCAATGGCAGCAGAGGGGCTCCCGCAGCTGGCAGGAGGGGAGGAATGGAGCCAAGGTAGTCTGGGCAGAAGCCGCAGCCCTCACGGGCTGGAGGGCCTCCATCACAAAGCTTTGCAGTTTCCCGTCTTTCAGGGAACCTCAGGGGACACCTAACACCAACTTCCATCCTGGGAAATACTGTCCAGGTCAAATTGCTGTCCACTCTGCAGAGATAGCCCATAAACCTTCCCTCACAGTCTAAAACAACCCCTTGTTTGTCTGCATCCCTCCCCAGAAATGCTCTGGGCACCCTCTGCTCCTCACCAGGCAGCTGCTAAGCTGAACATGCATAAATAGCAATGCAGCGAGTTCCAAGAGAATAAAACCATCCAGCAGTCAGAGATCACTTCTCCTCTTCCCTACTCAGCTTGGCAGAGCCAGTGGGTCTCAGTCCATCCAGCACTCTGTTCCTCCCCTCCCCAGAGCTGGTCTGTCACTGGAGAATTAATGCTCTGGGCCTCTCCACTGGCCTGACAGCTGATCGATGCACAGAGGAAGGAGGTTTATCAGCCCCAGACATGCCCCCTAGCCTTCCCCTCCCCTGAACCCATCCGTTCCCATCCAGCTAGCTGGGGAAGAGCCATTTGTTGAAACCTCTGCCAGAGAGGCTCACTAACACTATTTAATACCCCATTTCCTGGAAGGCATGAGGTTCCTGGGGACGGAGAGGGAGAAGGGCAAGGAGGGAGGAAGGGATGGAGGGAAGGGAGAGGTGGTACCTGCATGCAGGGCATGCCTGGCCCCACGTGGCACCATGTGCAGTGAGTAGAGCAGAGAGTAAATATCCCCCCCGCCCCTCAAAAAATAAAAAACCTTATCACCCCGTTAGATTCCAAGTGGATCTGCTTTCTGTCCCCGCTCTCCATCCCTCTGCAGATACACAAATGGATCACACAGGCATCCAAAGGCAGGCCTGAGACCCAACAGCTGAGGCTGAGGAGAGCAGGAGTGGGACCTCACAGGGCACACATGGCTCCAGGATGACTCCAGGAGTGGATCCCCTCTACCCAACCTGGACATCCCCCTGTGCTGTGTCCAGCTGTGATCTGTAAGAGGTGAGCCCTGAGCAGCTCGGGTGGGCATGACCTCCCAACTCCGCACAGCCCACTGCCTACACAGAGGCTGCACCCTGATGGTCCAGCATCTCCAGAGCCCTGGGGCCACTCCGTCCCGGGGTGAGAAGATAACATTTGCCCTCAAAGACTGGAACAGCACAGCTCTGCAGCTCCAAGCCCCAGCACACCATGGGTCAGCTGTCCAGGGGGCACTGACTGCCTCTTCTTTATTTTATTTTCCCTCCGGGGCTGAACTCCAGCCCAGAAGCTCTTCCCCAGACCTGCACAGGGGAATTATTTTTAGGCACGGCAGGCGGGAGGCAGGGGCCAAGAAGAGCCTGGACCTGGCTGCAGGAAAGCGGAGCTTAGCAAGGCAGGAAGGAGCCGGAGGGTGGATCCCAGGAGCACTCCCTGCCTGCAGCCACCGCGGCTCCTTCCTCTGTCACACACCACCGGCTTCCCAGAAACGGCCACCCAAGGGGAAGACACTCGCCTGCCGCCTGTGCACGCAGAGACCATGGAGGGGCCCCGGGGGCAGGACAGGAGAGGGCAGAGGTGGTGGTGGGAGGAGAGGAGCTTCCAAGAGCAACCCGTGAGACCCCCACCTGGGGGGATGTCCCCCACTGAGGCCACACCAGTCACTGGCTTTTGCCCCCATGCGCTGCTGGTGGGAGCAATGGGAGGATGGGGCTGCGGGAGGGAGGCAGCTTGGCTGGGCCAGGGGCTGCGGTGCAGTGGCACACAGAGAAGGGTACTGCAAGGGGAGGATTAGGGGAGCCTGAGAGCTGCGCCGCTGCAGCTGAGCAAGCAGGCATGAGTTAGATGCCCATAAGCATGCCTAAGTAGGGTACATCAGCAGGCTGGAAAGAGTTTGGACAGAGGGCACAGAGGGCAGAAGTTGCTCCCTTCCCAGTGCTGGAGGGAGCCCTGAGGTTCCCACCCTCCCTGTGTGCCTGCAGCCCTGAAACTGCTGCCCCAGCAGCACCCCTGTGCTCTGGGGTGCCTGGCAAGGGCTGCTCACCCAAGCTGCCAGGTCCTCTACAAGCTCGCAGGAGAGGATTGAGAGCTTTCTCCTCTGCCAATGCCTGGGTGGTATCAGGATGATGCTGGAGGACAGCTCCTTCACCTGGGAAGCACGATAGACAAGGAATAAAAAGAACAGCTTGAATCAGCAGCTCCCAGGCTTTAAGGCAAACCCTCAACTCAAGAGACTGTCTGATCTCAGCGTGTCACCTGCATCCCCATTTGCCTTATGCCAGTGAGATGATGCCCCCCAGACAGAGTGCCAGAAGAGCCACAGCAGAGCCCCAGCCTCCTTGCTGGCAAAAATGTCGGCAGCACATTCCCTCATCAATCATTCTCCATGAACGTAAAGCAGATGTGATAATTAGGGGCAAACCTGCTGGTGTGTGTTTCCTAAAGCAGTCTGCACCCACCTGCCTGATACATATCCAATAGGTTTTGTGTGTATTTGAGGAGGATTTATTCTTTCTTGCTTCATATTTTTGGGAAAGCCTATTTGCCTCAGTGGTCTGTCTGCCTTCAAAATTATGTGCCTGCCCTTGCTGTGTATCTGACATTTCTGGCACTTTGAGGTAGATTTACTTCCCTTTTAGGCAAGAAGACCTGGTAGACCAATCTTTATCTGCAAATCAGATTTTCCCCTGAAATAGCTTTCCATCCCCCATGCTTTACCCAAGCAAATGCAAAGTCTTGCTGCAGGGAAATTGTTTCCAGGCTTGCACCAGCGAGTTCTTTGGGTCTGATGGGCCTGGAAAAGTGCTTATTTGTGGGAGAAGGAAAAGGGAAAAGCAGCAGGGCCACAAGTTTGCTTTGCTGTCCCTCCGCTCAGCTTCCTGAGACGCTCCTGCTCTCCTGGCCTGCAAACTGCCTGCAGGTATTCTCACAGTTGTCCCCCCCCAGCTTTGATGGACAACTTCCTTCACGCTGAATGACACTTGGGGACCCACCAGGCTGTGTGAGGGGTTTCAAGGACTGCTGACCCTGTCTCCACCCTGCAACAGTGACAAGAATGAGCCCTTGCCCCCTCCTTAATCCACCTTCGCCCTGTCGCCGAGAGGAGCCAGTGAACCCTGTCCCCTGACCTGCGAAACGTGAAAAGGAGGAGGCAGCGAGGGGGGGGGAAGCCAGGACCCACTGAGGCTGGCCGGCACTGGGCATCTCTGGGGGCTTCGGGCCACCCCCAGCACTCGCTGCCCCGCATTGTGCAGGGGAGCGGGGAGGACGGGGCGCTGGGGCCGACCCCATCCCGCCGGCACTGTGAAAGCCGCTTTTGTTGCAGGGCTGTCACCCGGGCCCAGGCATCCTGGCCTCTGGTTTCCAGGACGACAGGAGGAGGGTGGGCTGATGGGGAGGAAGGTGAGAGACACAGCAAGAAGGTTTGGACAGTGTGGGCAAAAGTGAGTCCCAAAAAGTGGCTCGGTGGTTTCTTCAAGGGACCCTCTCGCTGGCAGGGGAGATGCCAAAGCTGAGCCCTGAATTGCTGCCAAGCCCACTCCAGGTGCAGGGTGAGAAAGGGGTCAGGATGTGGCCCATGGGCTTGGCTCGGATGTATCCCACGAGTACGATGGGGTCCCTTCTTCTCGCATCTTTTGATCTCAGATCAAACCTTCCCCGGCTCCCTCCTGCTCACAGAGAGCGGCATCAATTGAGCTCGCAATGGGACCACCCAGTCCCAATGGCTACTTGCCCACTCTAGCTGCTAGCTCACGCTGCCTCCAGTCTCCCTGACCCATCCCACCTAGCAGGCAGAGCTCAGGTACGTTTTCAGCCAAATATTTATGGCTTGCCCTTTTGCAGCTCTCCAGTTCCATCAGATTTCAGAGAAGGTCATAGGTGTTTTCCTGCCTCCTACAAGCTCTGGGCTATTTATTGCTGCCAGATGTTGGTAGCCCAGCTTTCATGGGCAACTGTATGGTGACGGTGTGCGTGTGGAAGTGGCTCATTGCTTCTGAGTAACTCCAGGACCAGCCATGAGCCTGAGGAGTGATGGGATATTGCTTACAGTCCTGTGTACAAGACAGTCAGAAAGGGTGGGTGGTGAAGAGCAAAGAGACACTCCTTTAGGCTGGATATGAGAAAAAGGAAAAATATCAAATTTGCCAGGGAGATCTCTTAATGCTTGGGATTCTTCTCGGGGGAAACTATGCTAATCCTGCCCCATGGGCTATTTCAAGCAAGGGTGGCCTAGTTGTCATAGCTGTTCTAGCTCTGGGGATGATCTTACTCTTCCTTCGGTGCTCAGGAGAGGACGAATATCATATTGGCATGCTTCACTGCCTCTTCTGACCTGGGTGCCTTCACAGCGTGCAGTGCCACGAGCCCCTCGGACGCCTGTATCCAGCTCTCAGGCTGCAAAAAGGCTTTCCCTGGCTGGGACTTGGGGAAATAGTATCACTAAGAGCCAAAAGGGCTCTTACTTCTTACATACCCGCTGGCATGAGGCTGGGCTGACCTTTCCCAAAGATGCCAACAGCCCCAACGGCGACCAGATGAGCTACCAACCTCAGGCAAGCTCTGACCCACTGTCACGGTGGAGGGAGAGAGCCTGGTCTCCTGCGCTTGGCCGTTGGGCAGTGAAGTTTGGCCAGGAGGGAGAAACCAAAGGGGACTTCAGACTAGAGCTTTGTCTTTCCATGGTGACCATCGTGTCCAGGGACACTGGAAAAGATTCAGCATTTGGGTCTTTTGGGATTACATTGCTTCATAGAAAAGGAGAGGTGAATCAGGACTCTTGCTTGCATTCCTGGTGTGCTAGTTTTCTTTTTCTCTGTAGAAGGTGTCTCATCAGGACAATATAGCAGGGTAAAGCAGGCATTTCAAACTTTCAGAGGTCAGAGGTCTCGCATCCTTATAAAACTCCGTACTTACTTATAAAGCTGCCAGGAATGACCAAGCACCAGTGATCTCCAAATGCCACGAGGGCTGCACCGGCGCGGGCTTTGTGGAGCTGTGCAGCTGGCCATGAGGATGAGCACCGGCCCATTCCAGACCTGACTTAATGCTGTGGGTAAAAACAACCTCACTGCCCACAACGCACCTCCACTTCCGAAGGGACCACTAGCTTCTGCATCTCTTCAGGTGCTTCCCTTCTCCCACTGAGGGCAGGAAGAGGAGAAGAACACCACATCTATCCATGAGCACGCAGGAACTCATAGAGCGCTGGAAAAGTCCTATCCTAGCTGGACAGGGTCCAGGGCAGCAGAGGCACATGCTCCTCTGCTCAGGAAAAGAGCCAGAGAGACTTTCATCAGCTGCACCGGATCACCGTTTTACATCCCATCTGAACAAAACCACTTCACCTTCCCTTTTTTTGTGCTCGTACACACCTCTCCCTTCAGCATCAGCTGCTGGCATATGGGAGTGTGTTGGGCTATTTAAGGAAAATGCCCAATAACATTACAATTACTTACCATAAAAGCCTCATGTTTCCAATAGCAGCCTAATGTTCCAGGCACCTGTCCAACAAACTCAGAGCTTCTTACCTGCCCACTGCAGGATTCATATCCATCACACTTCCCAACAGACATCTAGATGTGCCATCGCAAAACTGCAAGGCTTTGGAAGACCTCGGAACGGCTGACGTATCTGTCCGCAGTGGGGACAGCGGCTAACAGAACCCTGCCACCCTGCTGGGGGCTGCAGTGGGTGGCAAGCAACAACCGGAGTGAGAGAGGCAATGTCAAAAGCAGCAATTCACCTGCCACCACAGCAGTCTCTGGCCAGTAGCATCTGCCCAGCTTTGACCACTGCTGCAGCACCAGCGTGGTCCCCCAATGGCCACAGCTTCTCCTGCCGATGGCTGATGACAACAAAGGGGCCCGATGGGACCAGATGCCATCTCACCCCCTAACACGGTCACCCAGATGCTGGAAGGAGGCGGAAATAGACAAATGGAGCAAAAACAAAAGGGCTCATAAATGTTTTTCTTGGTCAGATCCCATGAGCCCAATCAGCAGTATCCGCAATGGCTTTCACAGACCAGGCTGGGCAGTGCAGTTTTGTTCAAGTGTTCCCAGGGAACAAAAAAGCCATCATAAACATGTGTCTTGCTGAAAACAGTCTCTCCAATATGAAACCATGATTGTTCACCAGCAAAGTTACTTGTGGGCTTGGGAAACAGTTCACGAGCAGAGGAGATGGTGTAACAGGATGTGGGCATCTAATCTCTCTGTACCAGTAGACAGTCATAAGCACTGGCACTTACCCAGCAGTCAGCTACAATTTGTTTGCACACAGGGTTTGCTGGAAAATTGCATCCAGCCGTCCAGTTAATAAAAATCATCCTCACACAGCTCACCGGCAGTGTTTGCTGAATGAGAGATGGATGCTAAATTATTCACTCTGCACCATCGGAGTCTCAGCGGTGGAAGAGAGGGGAGGAAGATTTCACTGCTGCTAGTCATGTTATGCTGTCAATTATGGAGCACTTCATTCTCAGGGCTGTAAGGCTACCATCTGGTACTAAATTCACCACGAAAAATGGAAAAAAAGAAGGCAGCATTTTTAAGCATTGACTGCTCATCGTATAGCAGTTCTAGAACACATGTCCTAACATTCATGAGAAGTACAAATCCAGGGGGAAGTGCGGAGTGGAAGGGATAATATGCCATTTAGAGTTTCCGCCTACACAGATGCAGAAGAAACATATGCGGGCACAAAATCCCATTCTGTGTAGCCTGTCTGGCACACCTGGGTGGTCAGTGGAGAGGGTGGACATAGCATAACCTCCTGGACATGTCACTGGGCTTCACAGCCAGGCACTCTCCTCTTCTCCCAAGTATTCAGCTGTTCTCTTTTGCTGCTGAGCTGCCTCTCAGCCCACTTGAATTTTGAAGGGTTTTAACCCTGACAGACAGGGAAATGAAAATATTTGTAAGGAGGTCAGCATTATGGGGGGTCCTTGTTCTCAGTGTGCAACTAGAAATGCTCAGAGTGGAAATTTTTGAGAAACTGCAGTTGGACTTCACGGCCAGGTGCTTTGGTGTCCATGGTGGAAGTGTTTTGGGGGAACTGCATGGTGACAAGACTCTGGCTGCATAATCTGTGTTTGGAAGCACACCCAGCCCTGCTGCATACCGCACGAAGTAATTCATTTTATCAGGAACCAAACAGAGGAGACACATTAAGTAGCAGAGCGGAGCATGTCCCCGCAGGCAGAGCTGGGGAAGAAGATAGAGCACCTTGGCTGGACATGAAAGGCTCCAGGAGAACAAAAGAAGAGAAGGAGGCAACAAAATCAGATGAGAAAACAAGCTCACTAGTTTGTTCATAGAGCCACAGACTCTCAGCACTGAACACCAGAGATTTTGGGGGGCTTTAATAAAGATGGAGATGAGGGCACCATGTGATTTATTAATCTTTTGCACGGCCCAGAGAGGAGAGAGGGACAAAGCCGCAGTACTGCCGTGTGCCTTCTCACAGAGCATCACAGTGCTGGGAAGAACTGAAATAACCACAGGATGCCCTGGGTAAGTCCATTAACAGAGAGGCTTCTTCCTTTTCATGCCTTTTTCCTCCAGGCCATGTACCTTTCACCCTCAGTACAACTCCGGAGATCACAGAGGCTGGCATTGCATGCGGAGATGATGAGGGAGCTTGAAAATCCAGTTTAAGATCTTCAACCTGCTGTGGCTTGGACTTAAAGCATCCACAGTGCACTCAGGAAGACAAAACTGGAGCTGTCTGCTGCCTTCCCAGCCCATGCAGACCACATGAAGCTTGCGTTCCCATAATATACTGAACATACTCTGAGTATGTCCCTCCCCAGAGATCCCAGCATGGGGCTGAGGACTCCATTGAAGTCTGTATGGTGAGTCTGGTCTGGAAGACAAATGTAGACTCATAAGAGGCAGCACAGATGTGCCTGGTAAGGTCCTGTGATAGCTGCAGAA
The DNA here is from genome assembly GCA_035590275.1 of Ibycter americanus. Lineage (NCBI taxonomy): Eukaryota > Metazoa > Chordata > Aves > Falconiformes > Falconidae > Ibycter > Ibycter americanus. Next base: position 1,054,006 of record JAVJGI010000037.1, on the reverse strand, counting down.
AGTTCTTCAACCTCACCCATCCGTTCTTTGTTTGGTCCTTTGCTGAGTCATTGCTCTGGAGAGGAAAGTCATCCTTCCTGCTGATGGGCCGTCCAGCCACGTACTGGTGAGATCCCTCACATGAGGTTTGTACTAGCTAGTGGAGCTGCCCAAAGATGTGGCAGACCTTACAGAGTCCCCCGGCTCCCATGCAAGGTCTCAAACACGCTTGGAGAGAGGCACCAGTGAACTCTAAACCAGCCTCCACCCAGCACAGAAATGCTTCACAGATTCCCTCATCCTCTGCTGCATTTCTGACAGTCTCCCATTCCGCTGGGACCAAGCAGCTGGTCTCTCTCAGTGACTCCTTTAGCACGTGTCTGGATCTGAGGAACCATGTCCTACCAAACACTACAAAGAGTCAGCAGAGGCAAGGGCACGAAAACCAGGGAACACTATGATGGAAAAGGGAAGTGACTGGGACACTCACCCTCTCCTTCTCTCAGGATTCTGTCCCTCTTTGGGGACCTGAAGGAAGAGCCAGGCTGGAGTTTTCTGCTTCAAAGGTAGCTCAGGAGTTGACATTTGCAATGCGTTGTAAGGCAAGGAGTAAAGCAACCAGCTGATTCTAGGAAGACACCCTCAGTGTGGCACCAAAGCCACAGCCTTCACTGAGATGGAACCCAGACACAGCGTCCCATGAGCTTTGTACCTGAAGCTGTTGATTTACTTACCACAAAGGTCACTTTTGCAGCACGTTTCATGGCTTGTGCCCCCTAACACAAGAAGGACCTACTGATGGAAGGGGCAGAACCTGGTTCTCTCTCCTCAGCACCGCCTTACGTGCCCCCTGCCATCTACTCTGCCCATTGGCTTGACCCTTTTAGACACAGTGGCTCATAGCACAGGAAAAAAACTCTGATATAAGCTTGAATTTCCAGTCCTCTTTGGACTCTTCCACTTCTACCACTTCTTCCTGTTCTGGAGCATGGACTGCTGAAGCCACTGCTTTCTTCTCATCCCAGTCACCTTGCCAGTTAAGACGTGATGCTCCTGCACAGCCAGAGGTGCTGGATGCTCTCTTTACTTTCTAGCTGTCTCTCTCCCCTTTTCTCTCTGAAGTTGGTCCTTCTGTCCTCAAGAAGCTGAGGGACACACAAAAGGAAGGTAAAACCCCACAGAATACCCGGTGGTAAAGCCCATAGGTGCGCCCTCCAGGTAAGGCTCTCTTGACCTCGTCCCGAGGTACAAACAAGCACATTTTCCCCGTTAGAAATTCTTTAGCACATCAGACTCATCCAGACTATTTCTTTCCCTCCAAAACATGGTGGGCTTTTAGCCCGAGCATTGGGGGGTGTTTGATTTTTAATGCTTACTTATTTATTTCTGACATTGCACAGTCCATTCCAGCACCCGCTTTATCTCCAGTGATCTTTGACCCCCGCATGTCAGGAGTTCAATCTGGTACGTTCCACTCTTTGCCCCCACTTAATTCTTTTTTAGCTGCTCAGCCTTTGAAACCTGGTGCCATATGCCAGCCCAAAAGAGCCCTGATCAATACCGGGGGACCACGTCTCTGTGACCTTGCAACCTGCACCGTAAAGGGCAGAGCAGAGTGTTGGCCATGTTTTCATTACGAGATTTCAGCTGCATTTGTTGGAGGGGGAGGGAGAGCCTTTCTTGCTTACTTGCTTTCTTACTTTCTTTTCATGAAATTTAGTCCAGCTGGGACACCAGAGCTCCTGGCTGCTTGTCGACTCCTCTGCCTCATTTAATGAAAGTGAGCAAGAGAACCGCTAAAAATCAGGATGCCTGAAAAGGTAAAATAGAAAGATCAGCAGCACATCTCAGTATAAGAAAGGAATTGTTCAAGCCTGTCCCTTTCAGACGGCCCGAGTGCTTTGGGGGTGCAAATTCTGTCTCCCTTGTAATGGAGGGACCCGTTAAAAAAATCGCTGTCTGCACAGAAGAGCCCTGGCAGCGACGTTGCTGCTTTGCAAGGAGGGGCACCTGATTTCTCTCCCCCAGAGCTCAACTTCCTGCACGGCTGAGCCTCTGCCTCCGGGAAGGAGTCCCTAGGAAGGTGCTGCCGACCCACAGCTGGGGTGCGCGTCCTTGCCTTGCACCCCATGTCACAGGCACAGGGGTGGGGGTTGAGGGGCTGTGTGAACCTTCTCAGGGAGCACTAGCCAAGGGCCGCTGTATTTGATAGCCACTCTTTTTTTCAGGCACAGACCCGCCTCTTGGTCATTTATGGTTTTTTCTCCTCTGTGCAAAAGGTACAGGCACCTGCTTTCTGCCCTGGTTGCTTTCATTTTTAGAACAAGGAGACGAACAGATGAAAAGGGAAAAGCTTGCCATGTCTCCTTGGGACAGCAGGGCTTTGATGGTACTGCTTCCAAAAGCAGATTTAACCCAGCTGCTCTGCATCAGGGAGGAAAACCCAGGAGTTAAGTCTAAGCCAAAAGTGTTCACCCAGAAATGGCCAGCTACCAGGTACCTGCAGGATCCTCTCCGTTTGCTGTGGTGGGTCCCATCCCCATGGCGTTCGGTGCTGCGTCCTGGCAGAGCAAGGCTGCCAGGGGTCGTGTGGCAGGGCCAGGCTGATGGTGCTGCCTCCCCATCTGCAACACACCAACACACTCTTTCCCTTGGGCAGAGGCTGTTTCCCTTCTGAATATATGGATATGTATATCAACATGCCCAGTGCTATATCCATAGCCAGGAAAAAGCTACTCCCCCACACAAGCACCAGCCCTCCAAGGAGCGCAGGACAGAGCATGATCATGCCATCGGCCACCACGGTGCAAGCCATGTATTGCCTGAGCCACTGGGCTCAGAACTCAGCAGCCAAGCCCTGTTAAACCTCCTGGTTCCCCAGGGTGCTGAGCACAGAATCACAGAATCATTTAGGTTGGAAAAGACCTTTAAGATCATCAAGTCCAACTGTTACGCCAGCACTGCCAAGCCCACCACTAACCCATGTCCCTAAGCACCACATCTACATGGTTTTTAAACACCTCCTGGGATGCACCTCCTGTTTCCCAGGTGTCTGCAGGGGGAAGACATGATCAGCCCACACCCTCGATCAGCAATGGAGAGGGCCAGTGGGTGATTTGACTGGTGTGGTTTTGGCTGCTGATTGAAGGGTTTAATTCCCGGTGTTAGCACCACTGCCCAAACCAGTCCCATGCAGACCTCCCTTTCTCCTCTCTTTTGCTTCCAGCTCTCCGCAGAGGCAGGGACAGCCCATGCCAGGCTCCGCAGGACAACAGCTATGTCCCATCAGGAATAAAAGCACTTTTGAACCATCCCTGCAGACTACCACTTTGGGGTCGGCGGCTTGCACATGACCCCCTTAGAGGACTTTTGGGGGCATTTTTGAGCTTAGATGAGCTGACGACTGCCCCCTTACCCTAATTATCCAAAGCCCCATGGGGTGACAGCATCACATCCCGGCTCTCCCCAGGGTGTCTGGGTTTCTCTATGAGGCTGGAGAGCCAGAAAAGCCCCCGCTTGCCTTGGTCTGCGACCCAAGTGTTTGCCCAAGGACCAGAACAATGCGGCATGGTATACCTTATGTGCAGTCCCTATCGGTGGTGAGGGGAGCCAATACCCCAGGCAGAGGGCACTGCTGGGCACCATCTAATTAACCCTTCTGACAGCATCGATTAAAAATAAAGGGGCCTTCAGGTCCCTGCTGGAGTGGCCTATTTTACGTGTGCATCTCCTTGGTTTTGCCTCAGCATATGATGTTCAGGAGGCGGTTATTTCAGGAAAGGTACGCTATAGATAACTGATCTGCCAGCCAGGTGTCATGTTCCTTCATTTATTTTCAATTACTTTGTCTCTTTAGCTCCAGTGAGAATTGCCTGGTGTCAATTCATTTGGTCACCTCCATGCCTGCCACACCTCTCCGGAGGCACTTCTCCGGTGTGGTGTGATCTCTCCCCAGGGGCAGCCTGTTACAAAACAGCTCTGCTTCGCTTTCAGCTTCATCTTGTTCTCGTCTTTGGGGCCACCCCCAACTTTGTGCCCCTTGTCAGAGTCACACAGCATTTCTGGGAGCAGCAATGGTGTGAGCAGGCAGAGGAGAAAAGGGGAGAAACACAAACTTTGAGGTGGGAGCCTCCTCTCTGCTCCTCAGGATGCTCATGACAGCAATAAGCATGCAAAGGTTTCCTGCAAACCTCCTTCCCAAGTGCATCTTGCTGTCTTTACTTACAAAGTGGCAACTGCAAAGCCCCTGGACCTCCTTTGTCCCTTAGCTCATTGCTCTGAAGCTCATTTTCCCCCTCAGCTGCTGAATACCAGGCCAGTTCAGGAGTCTGTGCACAGAGTGACCTGGACCAGAAGAGATGTTCTTCTCCTTTTGTGGGGAACTCCCCCAGGCAGAGCAGTCAGGATGAGAATGGGAATCCAGGACCCCTTGGATCCTCCTTTCAGCTTCCCTATGCTATGTGCACACACACAGAGACACCTCAGTCCCCTGGTGCAGAACCTGCCTCTCCTGGTCAAGACCCACGGCCACCGTTCACCTGGGATGGCACTGTCCCTTCAGAGGTGTGCCCACAGGTCTAGGCCAGTGACACCCTAAAGTCACCAGGGCACAGGAGTCAGGCACTGTCCTGAGAAGCATCAGGGTAAGGTGGTTTGTGCTGGCGGTCTCAGGGCTCGTCTCATTCCCGCTGTGGACTCTACTTTGATCCTTTTTCTCCCTCCCAATACTAATATCAAGACCACGCTGTGCCCCTGCAGCAGCTCCTCCCCACTGCCCAGCCCCTACTCCCTCTGCATCAGCCAGAGCTGTCTGCCGGCTCCCTACCCACCCGTCCAAGCCCACCCTGACCCCGGCTGCCTGTAACAGAGTTAGGGACAACTGCTGAGACAGACGGCATCATGCAGAGAAATGGGGACACTCCTAACAGGAGGAGACACCAGTGTCACCAGATGTGTCTGGGAGAGACAGCCCAGCCCTCCTGCCTCTTGCCAGAGAAACCCACACAGTGCTTTGTGGTTAAAGATGGGCTGAACCCTTCAAATCCAGATTCCCCTATGCCTAGGAGAAGTCCAGACCGGTAGTTTAAGTCTGGGCTCTCCTCTAGCTGAAACCTCTCATGTGGACTGCCTTTAGGATGAAGTACCTTCCTGCTCGCTTACACTTTTGGGCACGTTTTTACCCACCTGAGCTGCTCTGCAATTGCGATCCAAGCCGTTCCTGGCATGTCCCCACTCCCGCTGGCACTGCTGAGCTGGCAGGGCTGGTGACATGGGCTTGCTCGTCTGCCTGCTCACTGTCAGCAGCACGGCCAGCCCAGTGCTGATGGTGACACCAGCAGGGACCAAGAAGGGCATGATGTAATTTTCAGATCCATCAGGAAGTTCTCAGCAGTGATGGCTGGAAAAAAACCCAGCATTTTCCTGTGAAAAAGGGCACATTTGCTCTGGTTTCAATGAGAAAGGAATAAATAGAAATCCTGGTAGTGACTGTCCTTAATTGATTAGTCATTTCTGCAGATGATAATTGCACATCAGAAGACTGAGATCCTACTGTTTCATGCAAATGTCCTTAGGAATAACAGCAAAGCACAGGGGAAGTGGGTACAGGAAATAAATCCTTTAGAAGCTACCCAGGAGAATTTGGAGTTTGAGTTTCATTTCAGGAAAACAATTTTTGCTCTGAACATGCCTGCAAGAAATATCCTCATCCTCAGCCACTTCCCGAGCACCAGAAACATGGAGAGGGAGGATGCCATGGGAGCAGCCGGGTGAGGAGCCCTCCAGCCGGGGGAAAGCTTCTTCAGACACCAGTGGAGAACTTTAAAATGCAGTTGGCTGCAGAGCCAGGGGCTGAGATGTTGCTGGTCATACTTGTGGGGTACGGCAGTAGCCCCAGGAAAACCAGCAGCCCTGCAGCTTGATGCATCAGCACTCTGCAGCTGCCAAGGACAAAGCCTAGGGAAGGAGTGAGGTGTCCAGAGGAAAGAGCGTGTCAGTGACTGGACTAAAATTGGAAGATGGACCTCCTGTCGCTCCTGCTTCTTGTGCATCATCCCCAGTTTAAGATCCTTCCTGCACATGGCAGTTTTCTGCACTCTCTGACATGGGGCTGAGGTGTC